>ML107446.1:49643-125129 GCA_003697995.1 Taxidea taxus jeffersonii | reverse complement strand
CCAACCGCAGGGTACAGAATCTGCCATCCCTCACAACCTGGGGCAGCAGCTCTTCCTGCCCATGGGTCCTGTCCCTGTGCTTTAATAAACCACCATTTTGCACCAAAGATGTCTCAAGAATTCTTTCTTGGTCATTGGCTCTGGACCTCACCCCACCGAACCTCACCTATGTTCTAGAACTTCATCAGTAATAATGCATGCTTTTTCTTTTTTTTAAGGATTTTCTTTATTTATTTGACACACAGAGAGAGATCACAAGTAGGCAGAGAGGCAGGCAGAGAGAGAGGAGGAAGCAGGCTTCCTGCTGAGCAGAGAGCCAGATTCAAGGCTCCATCCCAGGACCCTGAGATCATGACCTGACCCGAAGGCAGAGGCTTAACCCACTGAGCCACACAGGCACCCATGCTTGCTTTCTTTTGCAAGAAAAACACTGATACCATTTTATTCTAGTTCCTTAATGTTGCCTTTTATTTTGGAACAATTTCATTGCCTCTCTCATTTTGTATATAGGAAATGTATTGTAGATTACTTGAATTCAGTAAATGTTCCTTGTTTACCCTGCTTCTCATTGTTTTATATCTACCAGTTATCTCCCTGTGCCACTTTTAAACCCCCGAGGTTAATATTCTGACTGCTCAAGTGAAGGGAATATCTAATCTCAACTGTCAAGTCTCATCACACTTTGTTCTTATATTTTGACAAGTGTGGTTTAGTTGGTATTTATAAAAATGTCTCCCAGTAACCTATAAATGTACTGTAATATATTGCCTGAAAATAATGGCATCTGAGTAATATGAGCCAATGCAATTTCATGAAAATAATCTGGTGTACATACTGGTCAAGAAGATTAATGTGGTTTGTATAATAATGCAGAATTACATTGCATATTTAAATTAGTCATGCAAATACCCTTATACTGTATTCCTGAAAGAAATAAAGAGAAAAATTACAAATTGAGGTAAGTTCTAAAAAGGAAATAAACAAAGGGCTAAAGTAGAAATTAGAGATGGATGAAATACTCAGAGCAACTGATTAGGAAAGATTTTGTGGACGAGGTGACACTGAAGTTGAGTCATGAAAAATGAGCAAAATCTTGTCATGTGCAAAGTGCATATGTGTGGGTTGTGTGCATGTATAAATGTGTATATACATGCAAGTGCATGCACTTGTTGGAAGAGTACTCTAGAGTGGGGACACAACATGCAAACACCTTGTGTCAGGAAAAAGCTTGACATAGTAATGATGTAATTGGACGAGATGCGTAAAAGAGGACATTGTACAAAATGAGGTTTTGCAATAAGGAAAGGACAGATAATGCAGGATTTTTTAGATGATGCAATAATTTGGATTTTCTTCTAAGTGTTCAGGGAAGCCAGTGAAGGATTCTCAAGTGAGACATTATCTGATTTGGTTTTCTGGAGACATGATGTTGGGTTGAATTGGATCAAGAAGACATATGGAAAGTTATCAGGTTAGCTAGATTGAAAGATGATTTTTACAACACAAAATGCCACAAATGTTCAAAATAAAAAAATGCAGGTACTTCTGAAAATGGAAATATAGATGGTGCTATAGACAGAAGCACTGTTTGAAAATTTGCATAAGAAAGATTTGGACTCCTAAAATCCTTCCTTTATTAACCTCAGACTAGTAATTGAGTGTCCTTTACCATCACAGAACACTAGGGATTTATTCTCTAAAGAGATTGGTTAACCTAAGAAATTATCAACTCAGGATCCCAGAGAAAGGGGAGGAAACAATACTCATAAAGAAAAATAATGTGAAAGTCTACATTCAAAATAGTGAGAGCCCTGAGTTTCTTCTAGTCAGTTCCAAGAACATGGCACCAAGGCTTACATTATCCAGGAAGGAGCTAAAGAATTCTTCTGGGGAAACCAATAATTTCAAGAGAAGGAACCTTCAGATAACTGACAAGTGGATGTCTTCAAGAAAAGTCCAAATAATCTTCACTGCTCCAGCACATGAACCTTCCTAAGAGAGTTCTAGTGTATCACTTTTAGATATGGCAGACACTGAACGATTACCAAATATTTGAGGTAAATCTGAAATATTAAAACTCTGAATAAAGTAGAATTATTTCAAAAGTAGTAGAAAATCTACACAGAAAAAAGAAAAAAAATAACACATTTACTAAAGAGGGTTAGGTTGCTACAGAAAATGCAAACATTCAGAAAGAAAAAGGTTTCTTGCAAAATAAAAACAAGATAGCAGACATAAAAGATTAAATACAAAAGTGGGAGCAGAGGTAGAAAACTTATGGAAGGAAAGAAAGAGAAATATGGTAACTAGAAAAGATATAATTAACCATTATCTCAGTCCAGAGACTCAGCATCTAAAAAGTGCTATATTTGGAAAAATTAAAAGAAATTAAAAGAAAAAGGAGATAGTCATTAAGTAACCTAAGAGCACTTCACGCAACCGAAATTCATGATGTTGTAAATTGAAAGGACTCATCAGTAAAGTGACCCAATGTCCTGGTTTGCCTAAAACCAGGGAGTTCTTGAGTCATGAGATCTTTGGTTTTAAAACAATAACAATCCCAGGCACACTGGAGAAAGTTGGTTACCCTACACACCAGCTGCCAGGACATAGAATCAGAAAAGTATCAAACTGCTCAACAGCACCTCATGAAATTGGAAAATAATGGAGCAAAGCTATCAAAAGTCTGGGAATAAATACTTTTCAACCAGAATTCTATATCTAAAGATGCTGTCCAATGTGCAAGATCTCAAAAAATTTTCTTCACATACACCCTTCTCCAGAAATCTACTGGAGGATAGACTTTATTAAATACAGGAAAAAACTAAGAAAGTGAAAGTGGTATCCTGAAAATTGGGGATCTTACCTGTGGGAAAGGGAAAAAGAATTTGCAGGATTACGGCAAAGAAAAATCCCAAGATGACATCCTTTGTGCAATCATTAGTGAAAGAGAATGAGGATCTGTAAAAAGGATAACACTAAGAAAAGAAAATGTTAAAATTAATGAGAGAAAATTGTATCTATCACAGTACATTAAGAATGAGTCCAGGGGAAAAAAAGCAAATGAAAAGAGTGACAAAAATATTTTTAAAAAATAAAACAGACACTGCATGAATCACTTGTGAATATTTACTTAGCCATAATCGTATAGAGACAGCATAGTGATTCAACTAAAAATTATGGTATAACTTTATCAAGCAGAAAGGAAAAAAGCAATTCATGTGTGTAAGTGTGTGTGGGTGATGTAAGAAATTATGGTAGTAGCAAGTTGATAGTTTATTCTAAAACCAAAAAAGCAAGCAAAAATACTTTGAACACATTATTTAGAAATTAAGAGTCAAATGCCAGGGATGGCATAGGGGAAGGTAGTTTAAAAGAGTTGAAAGCCATTGTTTCCAGAAAAATGGGAATGGGAATAGGGAAAGGTAACCTGGAAGTTTACTATTTTATGTAAAACTTGTTAAATTATTTGACACGTGTCACATTGGTAACAGTAACAATTCAGAACAAGCAGTGAGAGATAAGGACAGTCAAGAGTGCTGGTGAGTATAGCTGCTGAGAAGTTGAGTCAGATAATGCCCACTAAATTTGGCAACAGAGGAGTCATTGGAGACCTCAACATTGCCATAGTCACTGGAGAAGTGTAGGCAAAGCCAGACTGTATTGGATTGGTGAGCTGTTGCAAAATGAGGACAAGAAAGTGAAGTTCACAAAGCCTAAAACTAAAGAGCCATTCTTGATCCAAGATGTCTTAGCAAGGAGTGGCTACGCATCTACTGTGTTAAGACTGGTTTAGTCAGGGATGCCTGGGTGGCTCAGTCAATCAATCAGCTGCCTTTAACTCAGGATTAAGTCCCACTCAGGACTGAGTCCCACACTGGGCTCCTTGCTAAGCGAGGAGCCCATTTTTCTATCTTCTCTATCTGCCTGCTGCTCCACACTTGTGCTCTCTCTGTCTCTCTCTGACAAATAAATAAATCTTTAAAAAAAAAAAAAAGACATTGCACTTCTGGAAAAATAAAAAGACTGGTTTAGTCAGGCTTCAGGAAGGAAAGAGAAGACATATTTAGAAGTGTTAGTTAAGAAGGATTTTTTTAAGGCACTATTAACACAAGTGTAGAGAGGTTAAGAAAAATTCACATGGGATGGTGACACAGCCTAGGGTTAGAAAGAGAAGGAAGCCATGGCCTCCCTTAATCGGAATGGAGCAGTGGGAGGGAGTGACTACTGAAGTCCAGCAAGACCTATGGCTCCAGCATTGTGCTTCCCATCTGATGCCATGGCCCTTTGTAGCAACTGCCACATTGCAGCTTTGCAGAGGGGAAGTTGAGGAAATACAATCCCCAGCATCTTTCTTCATCTTTGTCCAATCTCCTATCCACACCTGCCATGATGATGCCCAATCAGAAGCCAAAGGCAAAGCAGTCTGGGTGGTACCAGCCATAGACACTGATATGTCTCTGGAAACAAAGTAGGTCAATAGAATTTGAAATGTGTATTTGGAAAAACAAATAGAAACTATCCAGCACAATGCCTTGAATTTAAAGGAGCTATTGTCTTGATGCATTTTCTTTGTTTTCCAAGTCTTCTTATTTTAGTTGACTTTATCATGTCCTTCTTTATAGTGTCTAATTATAACTTTGGTTTTTAAATCTGTTGGCTCACTAATGTAAATGATGGACTCTCTGGTGTATGCTTACTTCATGATCATTTTGCTTCCTGTCCTGCCACAAACTGGCCAGTTTTCACTGTTTCCCACTTCAGCTGCTGAGGAAGAATTTCTTTGGACCAGATGTTTACTGTTTAGATAGGCCTTCATCAGCTTTCAAAGACTGTCCTTCAAAAAATACTGAAGGGTAACAAGACTGCCTCAGAAAGGGTTGTGTATGAGATGATTCAAAATTGGCATTTATAAGACTATAAATTTACATTTGTAAAGAGCTTTCATGTGCATCAAGTCTTGCATGTGAAAAAGACACATGAAAACATTTATATTTAGACGGCTTGTCTAAAGTCACTTAGCAAAATTACAGCAAAACCAGGAGAGATAGGAAACCGAGTTCTGTTTAGTGAAATTTACAAGTGATACAACTTAGAGGAGTAAATTTTGAAAAATTATTTTGTTGCAGTATATGAAGACAGAACTATACAGAGAGATAAATACATAAGGAGATAATTTCTATAGGGATTATGGTCTGTGGAGGGAAGAATGGAACCTAATTTGAATGAGTCCAGAAGAAAAGGGGAAAAGTAGGAGAAACATATGATTTGAAGGAATTAGGGAATTTAAGATTTTTAATGGCATATGGTAAAATAATTTTTTTTAAGATTTTATTTATTTGTTAGAGAGAGAGCAAGCGAGCACAGGCAGACAGAGAGGCAGGCAGAGGCAGAGGGAGAAGCAGGCTCCCTGCCGAGCAAGGAGCCAGATGTGGGACTCGATCCCAGGACGCTGGCATCATGACCTGAGCCGAAGGCAGCTGCTTAACCAACTGAGACACCCAGGCATCCCTTTAAAGATAAATCTCTCATCCTTATTCCTTCTAAATATTTGGGAACTTTGGGCCAAATTTGGACAAATAATTGAGGGCACAGTATAAAATTGAGGCCATAAGCTGTCGTGTGCCTGTGTGATTAATGTCCCTCAGCACACATGCAGCATTATCCGTACAAAAGCCAACTGGTGCAGATAGAGGGAGTGAAGAAAGATGGGAGTGATTCTCAGTAAATCCTCTTCTCACTCCACACATTTCAGGTAATAAAACCAGTCACCATTTGAAAGCAGGTATTTGTGGACTGAAAGTGATTGAGGAAATAGCTATCAAGAGAATAAACTTATAGGGGCGCCTGGGTGGCTCAGTGGGTTAAGCCTCTGCCTTCAGCTCAGGTCATGATCTCAGGGTTCTGGGATCAAGATCAGGTCATGATCTCAGGGTTCTGGGATCAAGCCCCACATCGGGCTCTCCACTCAGCGGGGAGCCTGCTTCCCCTTCGCTCTTTGCCTGCCTCTCTGCCTACTTGTGATCTCTCTCTCTGTCAAATAAATAAATAAAATCTTTTAAAAAAGAGAGAGAGAGAGAGAATAAACTTATATCCCCAAACCAGTGATTAGATTTCAGGTAGGTTGGGAGAGTATCTGTCATGTGGGCTTAGAAAGTACTGTCATTAAGGGGCTTCTGTGGACTGATCACAAATATATTCAGTCTATAATCAGAATCAGTGGAGACAGAAAAGCAAAATCATTCAAATAAATCTGTATATTACCCCTTGGAGTTCATCATTCCCTCAGATCCCATTGTTCCCCTTACTATACTTTTAGAAACTGAATCTCAATTGAGAAATACTGAGTTATGTTAATATTGGGGACAACTTTCTTTTTCTTTGTTCCAAATAACTTTTGTGGGTCAGGTTTAAGATATTAGGATGAAAAAAAAAACCAAAAACAGTAACATAGTCCAGTCATTTGACATGCAAATATAAGGAAAAGCCAAAGGCCCTTAATATAAACCAAATGAGCAGCCCTAACTGGTCATTTAAGCCAAGACAGACATATCATTTAATTTGACCTTAGTTTCTCACCTATTAAAAACACCACTCGGCACAGGGAAATACAAATCAAAACCACAATGAGATACCACCTCACACCAGTCAGAATGGCTAAAATTAACAAGTCAGGAAATGATAGATATTGGAGAGGATGTGGAGAAAAGGGAACCCTCCTACACTGTTGGTGGGAATGCAAGGTGGTGCAGCTACTCTGGAAAACAGTTTGGAGATTCCTCCAAAAGTTGAAAATGGGAGCACCTGGGTTACTCAGTTGGTTAATTCACTACCTTTGGCTCAGTTCATGATCCCAGAGTCCTGGAATCTAGTCCCATATTGGGCTTCCCCTGCTCTGCAGGGAGCCTGTTTCTCCCTCTTCCTCTCCTCCTGCTTCTGCTCTCTCTGTCTCTCTCTCTCTCAAATATAAATAATATCTTTTAAAAAATAAATCTATTTATTTAATAGGTAGATTAAATAAAATAAACATAAATAATAAACAAACATAAATAAAATCTTTTTAAAAAATTGAAAATAGAGCTACTCTATGACCCAACAGTTGCACTACTTGGTATTTACCCCAAAGATACAAATGTAGTGACACAAAGGGACACCTGCACCCCAATGTTCATAGTAGCAATGTCACAATAACCAAACTGTGGGAAGAACCCAGATGTCCATTAGCAGATGAATGGATAAAGAAGTTGTGGTAAATATATACAATGGAATATTACAGAGCCATCAAAAGTTGTAATCTTGCCACTTGCAACAATGTGGATGGAACCAGAGGGCGTTATGCTAAGCAAAATAAGTCAGTCAGAGAAAGACATTCATCATGTAATCTCACTGATATGCAGAATTTAAGGAACAAGGCAGAGGCTCGTAGTAGAAGAGAGGAAAAAGTGAAACAATATGAAACCAAAGAGGGAGAAAAACCATAAGAGTCTCTTAATCTCAGGAAACAAACTGAGGGTTGCTGGAGTGGAGGGGGTGGGAGGGATGAGGTGGTGGGGTGATGGACATTAGAGAAGGTATGTGTTGGGTGTGAGCACTGGGTGTTGTGTAAGACTAATGAATCACAGACCTATACCCCTGAAACAAATAAAACATTATATGTTAATTTTAAAATAAATAAATAAAAATCTTTAAAAAAAGAAAAATGTTTAAAAAGTAAGATAAAAAATGTTTTAAATTAAAAAAAAAACAATAAACTGTCTTTATATTTTTAGATTTTATTACTTCCGTTTAGGCATAGGGCACCCCGAGGTTTGTTAGTATTTTTATTATTACTTGAAGGCAGGGAAAATTAGGAAGATTATGAATATACACACATTCTTGTTCTCCAAAATATCCAGATCCCGGGTGGGCCCTTAAAGGAAAAGCATTCCAATAGTCCCTATGTAGTTACTTACTGGTATCTGACTTAAGATTCAGCTATTAAGGGAAGAAAGCACATATCTCAGGATAGTATTTTTTGGTGCCTTACTCTTTTTCCATGCAGACTAAGGTGTTTAGATTCTTAAGTTGTAAATTTAACTTACATATCAAAACTCAAAGCAATGGATAAGAGGGCTTGTATAATGAGATGGACACTGCTAAAAAAGAAAAATGAAGGGCAATGAAACGATAGGGCTATTGGTCTCCCCTTTAGGCCCTCTGCTATCAGCTGATTTATAAGTTGGCCTAGAATTCTAAAGATGTAGGATATTGTTTTTTCCCCCCTATGGAGGGGACTCTTTGCTGCCAGTGGTTTTTCTCAGACCATATCCATCTTGTGTTTCTGAGAAGCATTCTGTTTGTTTTATTCTCCCCTCTGGGATCCTATTCCATACGAGGAAAAGCAGACCTGGTGGGAAATAATAGCAGGCATTTTATGGGCTGTAATTCATGAAAGAGTGAAATGCATTAACTAATTGAGAACAGAAAATTAGAGCCCAGGATCCCATTAGAAATCTTTTCTACTTCCTAGATCTTTTTAAAGATTTCCAAAATACTTTTGGTTGGCCCCCTCACTGCTTTCCACCTGTTTTGTTTGTCTTACTAGCTTCCCACTTACCCTGCAACAATGAATTTGGTCATAAAATTAAGCAGATACTGTTTTTTCAGATAGATTGGAAAGAATGAAGAGAATACCTCTTAATTAAGTAATCATCCATCACCTCACATGACCAAGGATTTACCATTAACTACTTCCACTATCAAGGCAGGATGAAAAATGAAACAGAATTCCATATCCCTGGGTTTCTCTGGAGCAGAAATATTTGCCCTGAGAAAATATTTATGGTCTTCAATCTGCCATGGAACAATCAGTCCTTGTACTTTGGGTAAGAGCAGGAATATCGATACTAATACAGAACTGTAGAGTTTATAAACTGTTTTGCATGTTTTATTGTATTCAGTCCTTATGTTGACCCTACAAAGTAGCTGGTATCCATCCATTTTTTCAGATAAAGAAGTTATGGTAGGAAGATTGAGAATTGTCCGTTGGTTCACACACTCCTCTCGAAAGCTTACCCCATGTGTAATCTGAAATGGCCCCTGAACACAGAGGGCAGGGAGAGACCCAGGAGAGAGACAGGCCACTCCAGATTGGTAGGTGGCAGGTTTAATAAGCAAGGTCACTGAAAGACAAGTAAATCTCCATACATGTTCACCAAATCTTAAATTTGGTTTATATAGAGGCCTTAACTAGGTTCAGTCATGTATACCATCTAGATGGTCTTAACACTATGTCACCATGACAAGGCCATGTCCTTCGGGCAGCTTCTGGCAACAGGGAAGGCAAGCAAAATGCACATTCCAAAGACAGGGAAGGGGGTGAGAAGCCTCAGATTGCCTGGGTCAACAGGTAGTCACATCTTCGCAATGGCTTCTTTCAACATTTGTCAAGTTTGCACTACCAGGAAGGATGCAAACCCAGCAAATTTCTCTGTCAAAGAAGAAGATGATATTTTAACTCTCAGGCTCTGGGGAGGAGAAAGGAAAACGTGTTCTTTAAAGTTCAAAAACATATGCCAAAGGCAACTGTACTTGTTGCCTTCTTTCAGAAAGGGCTCTTCAGAGTGTATGTTTTATTAGTGTATATTAAGTGTATATTTTAGTGTATATTTACAAAGTGTATATTTTATAAATTGGCACTTCAGTCTTATTTCTATTTTGTATCCAGGGGTTACTCCAATTCCTAAGAGCCTCATTACTAGAAGTTTTAGTCAGGAGAGTTGGTCATCTAGATGTTCTTGTTTGTGAAAAAAAAAATTTAACCCAACTTGGGAAAGAGTATTGCCTAGCTAATAATTTCAATGTTAAGGGAAAGTTGGATGTAAGGAGATGTGTGCCACATTGAAAGTGCTAAGCCTAAATAAACAAGAACATTGTGGGAAGAGGACTGAGTCTAATTAGGGTTCACCTATAATACCACCAATATGTTGACTTTATATATAGGACTTAATTTCTCTAGTCTCAGTACTTTAACTTAGAAAAATAGGGCAATACATACCCTGCAAAATACCAGTTCCTCTGTTGAACTCAATTCACCCTGTGGTTTCCTTCATAAAACCTTTTCTAAGTACTGCCAGCCATGTCATCATAGGCACTCCCTATTTTGTATCACCAACATGCCCCTCACGTACATATAATACTAATGAAAGATAGTTAGAAGAAAGGCAGACAGGGACAAGGGCACCTTTAAGAGGAAACCACCCTTAAAAGGATTTTATACTGCCCTGGAAGGAGGTCTCCACCCTTTCCCACGTGAACAACTACCTGATAGGTAGATGAGCACGTGGACAAAAACCTGATTGGGTACCAGACACATGGAATGTTAATCAGATTAAAACAGCCCCAACAAGCCCATAAAAACCACTAGATTTAGAAACTCCAGTAGCAACCCTCTTGGGTCCTTCCCTTTTCCAGAGCTCCGTACTACTGTGGCTCAATAAATTTTGCTTTGCTTCCCACCACTCTTCCTCTGGTCTACCTCTTCATTCTTCCAAGTGGCATGACCAAGAGCCCCAGGCACCAAAGGAAAGAAATCCTGCAATAATACATTTGTAGGAGATGATATTTATCACCATAGACAGTATGATTACTGTTCTTTCTATAGAAACTGGGACTCAGAAAAGTCAAGTGATTGCCCAGCACTCTAAAGCCCATGTGCACGGGAAGGTCAACACTTAACGCTGGCTGATGCCAAAGCCCCTCCTTAATCCCATGAATTATGTACATGTCTAAACTAAGATTTCCTACATACTTTCTAAATAATATTTATTATTGTGTAATATTGTAGAAAAGCCTTATAATAGATCTGAAAGTACAAAACAAAATACTTAATAAAGGACATATTGATGAAATAGATCTGAATATCACAAGCATGAAACAAATGCAGGGTAATGCTATTTTATTGAACAACAGAGGAGAGCTGTGATATCTTAGGAGAGAGATGGCTTTTTCCTTTCCTTCGTATAGCACCATTGCAGTGGGGACAGTCTGGAAGTCCTACCTAATTTTAACTGCATGGGCAGCCACTCTCCAATTCAGTAATCATTCACATGTGACTAATTACTCATGATCTCTATCATTTAACCACAGGCTAGCCCTTAATCTCTCTATACTTGCCCCTCTTTGAGAAGAGGCAGTAACCTAGATCTTTTCAGAGGCAGTGGTTCTCAAACACTACTGCATGTTCAAATGATCTCATAGGCTTTGAAAAAAAAATCCCAATGCCTAGGCAAAGCCCATAACAAATAAATCAAAGTTTCCAAGGGTGGAATCCGGGTATCAGTATTTTTTCAAACTCTGGGGGCAATTTCAATATGCAGCCAAGTTTGAGAACTAGTGTTCTA
The DNA here is from genome assembly GCA_003697995.1 of Taxidea taxus jeffersonii. Taxonomy (NCBI): domain Eukaryota; kingdom Metazoa; phylum Chordata; class Mammalia; order Carnivora; family Mustelidae; genus Taxidea; species Taxidea taxus. The sequence goes on along the minus strand of ML107446.1, from coordinate 113,748 downwards.
AAGTCTCTTTAAACCTAGAGGTTTTAATGTAAGCCCTGGCAGATGGTTTTTCTTTTATTGTAATGCAAGTACCTAATTTAAGCTTTCATTGTCAAGTCATCCACTTCAAAGAGGCATCCATTCAAAGATGGTTATCTCAAACACATTGCCAGGCACAGGACTAGATAAAGAGCTAGCCAACCTCTAACCACCACCACCACCCAATACCTGCCCCAGTCTCCTCTGTTTTAGAGATCTTGGCTGATTTTGATAACTAACTCTTTGGGCTTATTATTTTTTCCTCTTCCTATGATTTTTAATCCCTGCTATTATGTTTTAAATTCATGAATAAATAATGAGCCCCCCAAACCCTAGGCCCCCACCTTCTATCCAAATGAAAAACCACCTCAGATCCAAGCTTTCTCTTTGTTTCTCTATCCATGACCTCACCCTGTAGCTTCAGGTATGCCATGTGCTTTCCAGGACTTGTGAAAAAAAAATTTTTTTTCAAAGTTTCCTGCTGTTTATTGCTGAGGACATTTTGCAATCATAATAAGAACCACAGGGTCTGGTTCAACTACAACATTGGTTATTGACAGGCTAAAAGGAGCACAAAATAAGGTTCATATGTCTCAGTGCAAATGGGGAAAGTTAATAGAGTACCATAATTATTCAAATTATTTTGGTGATTGTGGTGATAGAAGATATAATAAATATATAGTGGAAGAAGAATGAGTATGCATAGAAATTTCTCCACCCCTTATAACTAAAATTTAGAAGGAAGTTAGCAGGCTGGATTGCTGTACACCATGGGATTATATTCAAGCAGTGTGGTCCAATGGAGAGAGAGCAGAACTGGATTTAAATTTTTATTCTGAAACTTACTCATTTTGCTGTCTTGAGAAGCCACTTAAACTCAAAGGAGCATAAAGAGAGAAAAATAAAGAGAAAATTAGAGTGCTTCTGGGATGTAAGTGCTACTTGTGATAGAGTTGAAAGCCATGGAGGACCTTTGTAGAGCAATCATTCGGGGAAGACTTCAAGGTGGAAGAAATGGTAGAACTGAATTCTGAAAGGTAAGTGGTATTTATTAACCCAGGGCAGAAATGATACAGAGCCTAGCTGATGTTCCTACTTAGAGGTGCCAAGAGCATGCTTAGGTGGGAATGGAATTTAGGGTGTGTTGAAGTGAGAGAGAGAACATTGTAAGTAGAAATAATTGAAGCTGGTGAGGGAAGCAAGAGTCAGATCATGATGGGCCTTGCATACAACACTGACCAGCTCTGAATCAATGGTGAGTCTAGTCAGAAATTTCCGAAAACTTCCAAGCGAAAACACTATGGGATAAGGCATGCATGTCAGGAAGTCTCCTTTTATTTAAGTGTAAGGAAATGAATCAGAGATAGGGACTCCTGCTGGGGCAGCAGTGCAGGAAAAGACAGTGATGGTCCAGAACAAGGAAACGGAGATGGATTTGTGAAATATTTAGATGAGAATCAATAGGTCTTAGTGATTAACTGTCAGAAAGGCTTGATGGAGAGAAAGAAGTTAAAAATGGAGAAACCAGGTGGATTGCAGTAATGATAGGAATATAGGAAGAGGTCAGAACCTTGGGATAAATGAGCTATCCAAGTCTAAATGTCTAATGTCCAATATCTAAAGCTCAACTGATCCGACTTGGGAGTCATTGACATATTTGTGGAATTTGAACCCTAGACTTAAGAGCTTCACTAGGGAGGTTAGAATGAGAGAGAACCAAAGAGGCCTCCAGAGGCATGGCGACATTTAAGGAGCCAGGAAAGAAGGTGAAACCATAAGAAGAAAGTACAACTAGAAGCTCAAGAGAAGAACCCACATGAGGGATTATCATGGATATGCTTCTGTTTGCTTGATTCTAACAATGGAGTTGAAGCTATAGATCTCAAAAGGTTGTTGAGAAGAATAAATGAAGGCAGCAGGTGACAGGGTCCCTGAAACCAATTTTAACTGTAAAGGTTGTAAAGGTTCTTGTATCTGTCATCACAGATTTTTCATTTATTCTCTCACCCTGTACTCCCTCGGCTTTTTCAAAATAGAACATAGACAATGAAAATGAAGTTCAGGTTTTGTGTTTAGAAACCTGCCTGTGTGGTTTCAAATATTATGGCACCAACAATCTAAGCTGAGGCTAAAAAGTCATCCCAGATCATGCCAGTCATTAGTGGCTGTACATTTGTGAATTTGCCTAGGGAGCTGGTCATTAGGAAGATCATGATTTAACTTGTAAAATGGAACAAATTAAATCCAGACATCATCCATAGGTTTATATTTCTAGCCCCTTCTCTGCCTTCCAGTGTAGTTTAGTCCTTGTTCCTGGAATACTAATCGTGTTTTGGGGTTGGTTTGTTTGTTTTGTTTCATTTTTTTAAAATTCTGCTTTCTCTTGTGGCTGGTGATCATTTGACGTCTACCAAGAAGGGATTTTCAAAGTATCAAGTTCATTTCTTGGTCTCATCTAAGAGAACCCGGAAGCATTTAGAGCAGTTTCAGTAGAGAAAAATGGTGATAGACTAAAAGATTAGTTGCCATATTCAGATATTCTTTCCACTTCAGGCAACCGTGATGCCCTGATTTCTGGTACAGTTGTGTAGACATCCTTTATCTTGCTCAGGGGTGCAAGGTCTGATAATTCAGCAAGGCATGACAAATAGTAGGAACTATTTCACAGTTTGTGCATTATAGATGCTCTGAGACATAACAGGAGTAAGATCCACTATGTTTGTGAAAACAGTTCAGATTCCTGATGACACAATAGTCATTTTGGTTTCTCATAGGAAGGGTTCAAATAGCCTCTTATGATCTACAATTTAGCAGCTGACCCTTGCTTCATTATGTCCTTGCTCTCTCTCTCTTTCTCTCCCTCTACTCTCTTCCCCTTCCCTCTCCTCTTCCTGATATCATATATCTATAGCTATTGTCATAGATATCATTTATTTTCTCCTAAACTTTTTTGAATAGTTTCTTGCAAGTAGAGTTTCTCTCTCCTTATCTCCCTGGAGTCCACACTTTACAATCTGACCTTTGTCTTCACACCAAAATTGTTCTCAATGAGACCATTATTACCTCTGAATTCTCAACTTCCACAGGCCCAAGTCATTGTCTTTCTGAACCTGTATTGTGCGTTGGCCAGTGTTCACCATTCCCTCTCTGCTGTAACTTCTCTTAGATCTCATAACATCACTCTGATCCCTGATTATTATTGAGCATCCTTTCCTCTCCCTATTTAGACAAGCATTCCACTCTGTTCTGTTATCAGCCTAGTCCTTTCCTCCTGCTCTGGAGTCCTAATTCTCTCATATTGCAGCAAATGTTAACAATAATACATAAAATCCCAAGCCTAAATACTATGGAGACATCTGTTATAGAATTTAGACCTCTATCATGCTATCTGTAAAATGTATGCACTTTGTGAGAACATGGTCACATCCTTAAATCTGGCTTTATCCTTAAATGTGTTGAGTTTGATAGAATGATACTCATTCTACCTCACCAGTTGGGCTGTGTTATTCAAATCTTGATGATCTATTTTATCTGCTGCTCTTAAGATAAAGAAATGTTTCTCAAAAACTAGTGATCAAGATATTTTAAGGGCACCTGGGTAGCTCAGTTGGCTAAGCGTGTCTGACTCTTGTTTCAGACCAAGTCATGATCTCAGGATTATGAGATCAATCCCTGCATCAGGCTTCATACTCAGGACAGAATCTGCTTGATATTCTCTCTATTCCTCTCCCTCTGTCCTTCCTCCTGCTCTTGCTCTCTCTCTCTAAAATAAATAAATAAATCTTTAAAAATAGTTTAAAGAGAGCTTTGTCCCTTCCTTTTCATGACTCGTTAGTTTCTTTCATAAATCAAAGTTGCTTAATGTTAAGTACTTCCAAATCTTTAAAATAGCTATTTTATCACTTTTCCACAGGGCCATGAGTTTCCTTTGTGGTTATGGCTCATCAGTGACTCTTCATTTCCAAAAACAGTGACATTTTAATCCCCATTAGCAGACTGGTATTCCTAGAGGCAAAATGGTGTGGAGTGGAAGAACATGGGCATTGGAAATAGTCAACTTTGAGTTTCAATCTGGCTATGTCACTACCAGAGACTTGAGACATGATAAATTGCTTAGTATATGGAGCATATAAATAGTGCCCATGTGAAGATTTCACAAAGAGCGTATAGATGTGTTTATAAGATATTTAACAGCATGCATAGATGGAAAATGATAAATTACTGTTTTGTTTTTTCTTTTTGTTGTTATATTTTAGGTCGGGTCCATGTCCTAGTTACTCCAGCTAGATTTTCACTGATTATACTTAACTAAGGACAGTACAAGAGTATAGTATTATACTCTTGTACTGTCCTTAGTTAAGAAGTGTGTGTGTGTGTGTGTGTGTGTGTGTGTGTGTGTGTAGAGGTTATGGGTATAATGGTAAGACCATGGCCTCCATCTGTGCAACAAGTAAAAATTAATGCCAGGATTGGGGCTCAATGTAGCCTTTTCCATTTTACTTATTCTAACAATGAGCAGATACCTGCACTGAAAAAGCCTTGTCATCATGTTTCTACATCACCAAGTAACCTGGATAACAGGTTAAATAGAGGGAGATATGCATTAATACCTGTTAAAATGTGGAGCTATAAACTGGGCATCTAATTATTTGTATCTTGCCCTTCTTTGGCTTTAAACAGGTAGAAATGTTAGAAAGTCTTCCTTTTTCTAAATGTAAGGTTCTGTGCAGATGTACCAACATGAAACAAAGTGTGAATGGACCATTATTGACAAAGAGGCCAGGAATACAGACATAAAAGTTATGTGTCTCCAGGACTCAGGCTTCCTTTTTAGGCAGAATATAAAATATTTAGGTTATAAATTTTAACAATGATAATTTACAGGCCATATTTTCTGGGCGACACTAGACTAGATGCTTGAAGAAGGAGAGTAATTTGGGAACTATGCTGCTCTCTAAGCTCTCTGCTTGTGATGGCATATGAAAAAATAAAAATTCCTTGTCAAATGCAACAAATCCCCAGAACTGTCAACCACACTGACACTGGGTTTCCCTGATTCGCTATAGAGGAGTGGAGCCCTTGTGACAACCTCGTTCTTCTATAGATTCATCTTGTATTTTCAAGGTCCACTGCAAAGTTATTTTTTATCATTGAACATTAAAATTAAGGAATAAGTTAAATGTGTGGAAATAAGTTCAATGTCTCCCCAGATATGTTCTACTCCAGAGCAAACACGGTTTGTGATTAAATCCTCTTGCTGCGACATGAGCAAAAGCATCCCCAGCCCATTTGGCACAGCTTTTCTGTCTTCCTCCTTGCCTGTCTTCCATCTTCTCTGACACAGCTCTCTTGACTACTGAAGTTGTGAATTCATTTTTCATCTTCCACTCTGTTCTTTGTTCGCTTCATTTAATAACTTACTTGCTCTACTCGGTTAGTCTTTTGCGTGGAAGAGAATGTGTAGAGTGGTGTTTTGCAATGTTTTATACACTGGCATGACATTTATAGACAACACCAGTGGTTTATACCTGAAAGAGCTAAAATAATTCCCTTTCCCCCACCCCCCACCCCCGAGCACACTCTTTGGCATTGAACTGACCAAAATTTAAACCTCAACTCTACCAGTTAGTTAGTCAAAGCAGGACAACTAGTAAGTTACATGATCTCTGTAAGCCTGAATTCCCTGAGCTGTCAGGTGAAGAATTTAGGCGTATTTTCAGAACCATTTTAATAATTAAGTTAGATAACTATTATCAAATACTTAGCACAGAAATTTGGTAAAATATGCTCTAAATAAGTGGGTAAATATATTGAATTACAGAACTCTAATTCACTAAAATATATTTTGATTTTATTTAAAAAGAAGAAACCTATCGGGAGACATTAGCATCACCCTGATTTCAGAATAATGTCAGAGGAATAGCACAGAGCCAGTGGTTAGATGATCTGGTTTCTATTTATAATCTTACCACTTACACATTTGATGGCCTTAGGCAAATTATTTAAACGCTTTGTCTACAACATCTTAATAATAATGCTGAATTTTCTAAGGAGTCTGACAAATATAGAAAGCAAAATGCTCAGCTGTTTGTCTTCTAGCACAGAGAAGTACATGTGTAGTCTACCCACTGGTAGACTGGTGGTCTACCCACTACACCCCTGTAGACAAACTGCCTAGGATGCTCCTCTTGGGCATCCGCAAGAAATCTTCTAAAGAAACTTAATGATACTCTTCTTCTTTTAAGTAAACCCATTGCAAAAGTCCTCATCTGATAGCAACTGATCATTAAGGAGCTTCTCAAGTCAGAGACTTCTTTTCTTGTTCTGAACATTTATCACACTGCATAGCTGATGACAGGAACTTCACAGACATTTCCAATGAATGAATGAATAGATAACTACTGGTCTCCTGCTAACTTGACAGGCACCTTCTAGATCTCTTTTTCTTTTTCTCTCTCACTCACTCCATATACTCACTCCCTCACTCACTCAGTCCTTCCCAGTCCTTGAGCGAAATAAGTGAGGTTCTATGCAATGATGACAGACCATTGGTCTAGATCTCACCCTGCCATGAATAACTTAAGAATTGAGGCAAGTAAGTTAACCTGTCTAGACTTCATGTGAAAATCAAAGAGGCTGTTTTAGCTCCCAAATGATGTCGTAGTTAATATTTCTTAGCAAGGGTTAGAAGTTTACCCTGTGGTTCAAGAATAAAGGTAGGTGACCAACCTAGATGTCAAACTCTTAACCTCAGTGTGGCAAGTTCTAAACTTCTGAGATAATTAATCCCATGAAGCAGGGACTTTTGACAGTGCATGTCAAAAGTCAAGAAAAATAATCCATTCCTCTGGCTTCAGTTCTGTATTCTACATAAAATTCTAAGTTTTTTTCAGAGTTGCTTTCATTCTTTTCATTGAAATAAACAATAGGAGCAGACAAAATAATGAGTGCTTTCCTCTACAAACTCATCTCTGCTATTTGTTTGGGGATTTTGGATTTTTTACTATCCATTCTTCTGAAAGTTAAGTGTAAAACATGAAAGGTTGATGTTTTTATAGAAAAATCATTGCCCTTGTCTGAGAAATGTGTGCATCATAATGCTTTTCAACCAGCGGTAATGAGCCATTCCATCTCTTGTTCCTCAGAGCCTTCCTTGTGTTATTAAAAAAAAAAAAAAAAAAGTAGTTTGTTATAAATGAAAGTAAAAGCTTAACGATAGGACATGCAATTAAAATAAAAAGATTCCCAGAGTCCAAAATTGGCCAAATTAACTTAAAAAAAATGAAAGGCCACAGAAGCAAAGATGCTTACTTCAGTAGTTTGGAATAAGGCCTTATAAAGAAGAAAAAATAACTATATTGAAATCTTTAATGACATATGAGAATTTATTAATTAGTAGATTATTTTCATTTCAAAAGAGGACAAGAAATATCTCTCAACCATAATATTAGGTTGACTTTTAGCTGTAAGTTTTCATGTAAGGTTTCCAAGTTAGGAGGAAAAATGGACCCAAAGAAATATTCCTTTACAGCACCATTAAGAATGAGAAAAGAAATTTTTCCCCACTCCTGATAATTTCTTTTCATTTGGCTCTGCAGTCTATGAATGTCTATGTGGCAATTTGTATTTGTAAGAGATAAGGCCATTATTCTCTATGATAAAGTCATCTGGTAAATACAGACTGTGGAAATAAACGGCTTAAGAAAATGAAATGCTATAATATTGTGAAATAATTGGAATGGTTTACAATATCTCTAATAACAGAAATAATACAGAGCTAGCCATATTCCACAAAAAATTTCATTTAAATGGATATTCACACAAAATTTCATTTAAATGGATATTCTTCTAACATACCTAATTTTTACTTTATTTTTACTTTTTTAAAAGATTTTATTTATTTATTTGACAGAGAGAGACACACAGAGAGAGGGAACACAGGCAGGGGAAGCAGGAGAGGGAGAAGCAGACTTCCCACTGAGCAGGGAGTCCAATGCAGGGCTCAATCCCAGGACCCTGGGACCATGACCTGAGCCCAAAGCAGATGCTTAACGACTCACCCACCCAGGCACCCCTAACATACCTAATTTTTCAAAAGAAAATGTTGAAAATAGTTTATAAACATCTATTTCTTTTTTCCTGAGAAAGGGGAAAATAATTATTGTTTGTTCATAATTTCATATTATTTTAAATTAGGCATTATACTTATATTGCGTTAAAGAAATTGCAAATTTAAACCAGGTAAATTGTTTTAGAAGATATCTATTGTAAATAATTTAAAAAATCATAATCATTGCCTTGAATATTTTGCTTGAAGACATGATGATATGTATGTAATTAGAAGTATAATTTTCCTTTGATAAGGAATATTTAAATAAAATATTTAAATATTTACCCAGTGTTTCCAAAAGTGGATCACAAATCCATAGTAATGCTTTTTTTTTTTAAGGTTTTATTTATTTATTTGACAGGCAGAGATCACAAGTAGGCAGAGAGGCAGGCAGAGAGGGAGGAAGGGAAGCAGGCTCCCTGCTGAGCAGAGAGCCCTATGCAGGGCTGGATCCCAGGACCCTGAGATCATGACCTGAGCCGAAAGCAGAGGCTTTAGCCCACTGAGCCACCCAGGTGCCTCCATAGTAATGCTTTTTATAGTTGTCTGTGTTCTGGTTATAAATTCATCTTGACATAAGGTTTTGATATACAATTTAATTGTATATCAAAGAAGCACATGACCCTTTAATTACTAAACAGTTTCTTTTTTCCCCAATAAATATATACTAATTTATACCAGAAGAAACATGAGTTTGATGGTCATAAAATTAAAAAGATTAAAAACAAGCAAAAAAGTTAAAGGATAACTATTTTATAATGTTCTCCAGATTCTAACCAGTAGAACAGAAGAGTAGGAAGATATGATCTTTGGGTTCTAGAGAGGTAAAAGGATTTGGATTTTTTAAATTTAAGATCCTTCACTTTAATTCAAGAGTGTTTTGTGAAGTATTAAATACCACTGAGATAGTCACTTTCCACTTTAGATTAGGGATATCTAACCACACAAATAGGTAAGTAATTTACATTTTAATTTCAAACTCAAAAATAATCATTAATAGGGACACCTGGGTGGCTCAGTTGTTTAAGTGCAGGTCATGATTTCAGGGTTATAAGATTGAGCCCCTCAGTGGTTCCTCGCTCAGCAGGGGGCCTGCTTGAGATTCTCTCTCTCTCTCTGCCCCCCGCTCTAATGTTCTCTCTTGCTCTCGCTCTCTCTCAAATAAATAACTAAATCTTTTTAAAAAGTCATTAATATTCATTTCTTTTTAAAAAATATTTTATTTATTTATTTGACAGAGATCACATGTAGGCAGAGAGGCAGGCAGAGAGCTAGGAGGAAGCAGGCTCCCCACTGAGCAGAGAGCCTGATGAGCCTGGTGCGGGCTCGATCCCAGGACCCTGGGATCATGACCTGAGCAGAAGGCGGAGGCTTTAACCCACTGAACGACCCAGGTGCCCCAATATGCATTTCTATAACTAAATCTGGATATCTCAATTAAGTCTATTTTGAAATATACAAAGTGTTTTCTCAGAAGTAGTTGTTCACATAAAAATATACTTAAAGGAAAAGTGCCAAATGTGAAATGTAGAGTCTGAGGCCTTAGATCATCATTAACTGAATCTGTGTGAACATGGAAAACGTAAATGTCCCTGAGGGGCTCCAAAATGCTAAATAAAACATTCTAGCTTTGTTGCATTTTATAACTCTAGTAGTCAAGTCAATTGCATCCATATAAAATTAACCTGCACCATATTTTGATGTTCGCCCTGCAATTAAAGGAATAATCAGATCTCACCTTTAGCTGTAGTCTTAAGGGTTGTCCTTAAATCACATAAATCATCTTAATGGGAACTAAATACAAGCTGTCATACGAATGATGTTTTATTAATAGCATGACAATCTGAAACCAGATGAAATTAAAGGATCAGAGAGTTATGTTTCCAAACAGTTTCTTAGTATTTTCCGTTCAGTATCAATTTGTTTTGACCAGTTTCTCTGATTTTATTGGGTATTACTTGAGTCTTATAGTGGACGTTATGGTGAGGTAGAGACTATTGCCCTCAAACTTTTGAAATTATATGGAATGCATGTTTAGAAATCCAACATGGAAATAGTTCTTTTTCATGTCATTTTTCATGGAATAAGGGACATTTGTGTTTATCCTATAATGAAGAAATCAGTTGGAACCCAAAGTGATTATACTGATAATGATGATGATGAAGTTTTGTGGTGTACCTAGCGATGGTTTCTGCTAGTCGGTTCCTACTATATATTGGTGCTGTAAAGCACATTTGAAACAAAAGATTTCTTTTTTTTTTTAAGATTTTATTTATTTATTTGACAGAGAGAGAGAGAGAGATCACACGTAGGCAGAGAGGCAAGAAAAGAGAGAGGGGGAAGCAGGCTCCCCACTGAGAAGAGAGCCCGATGCAGGGCTCAATCCTAGGACCCTGAGATCATGACCAAAGCCAAAGGCGGATGCTTTAACCCACTGAGCCAATCAGGCGCCCCTGAAATAAAAGATTTCTAATCATTAAAATAATCCTGCAAGGTAGAATTTTTCCTCCATGTTATGAATAATAAAAAATAACACTGAGAGATAATAAATGAATTCTCTAAGACAGGCAACAGGAGAAAAATAGCGGCCTCCAAAGCCAGCTTTTAGCTATGCCACAAACCAGTCAGATAGAACAACATAAGATAGCTAAAACAGTCAAGAGAAATAAAACTGGATTTAGATGAAGTTATCAGTTTACTCAATGACATTTGTTTGAACAGTGTCGAGTTCAATAATAGAGTAAAGAATGGATCAATGACATGTAAATGCAAGAAAACCATCACCGGGTAATTGTGCTTATTTATGGAAAGCTTGAAACATGACTAGGATAAAGGTACTTAAAAAGGTATTTCGTAGACATCAATTATTTAAATAATATCCTACCTATAGTGATGCCAAAGTTTTGAGGACATCTTTCATATCAGATTATTACTAAAACTAGAGTTATACATCATAGCTGTGAAATAATACAGGAATATTTTACAGATATGGGAGAAAATGTTAGATACCTCTTGGAAGCTTAACATGAACTCTTGGGGGAAAAGATGTTCCAGTTCATTGCAGATGTTCTCAGTTGAAATCATACTCTCATGAAACATTGTTTCAGCTGTTTAACTGATATAACATAGAACCTGAGAGGAAATTAAATGTACTTGCTTTGCGGAATTTAAAAGCTAAAAAAAATACGTATTAAATCAACATGTGCTGATAGTCAGGTGCTTTGCAATCTCTCATTCGATCCCAAAAGAGATATAACCTTTGAGATGGAAAATGCTTCTTATTACTGATTAATTTGCTTTGTTTCACCTTGTCATATTTACACATACAAGTTGAGGAAAATATTGATCCTAGAGGTACGCTAACCTTCAGTGGCATTTACTTAAATAGTCATTACATGTCTCCCTACTATTAGGAAAAGCAGATTCACAAAATGTCCCTATATTGAGAAGTAGTATAACCTCAATGTGAAAAGCAAGTTTTGCAGCAAGACTGCTTATGTGCCTGCTGGGAATCTCTTTCCTCCACCAGTTCTATAACCTTGGGCAAAGGACTTCATCATTCTGTGCCTCAGTTCTCCTCTGTGAAATGAGAATATTTTATTTCCTTGTAGGTCTGTTTTGAGGATTAAATGAATTGTATAAATAAAATGCTTCGAACAGTACTTGAAACAGAGATTTATTACTATTATGCACATCTTGCTGGGTCTCCTGACCTTTGACACATATACCCGAATTGTGAAAAACCCTGAATAACACTGAGTCATTATGAGTCTCGGTCAATATCTAACCCATAGAGTGATTGCAGAATGGATGACGTGCCTGAGAGTGGAAAAGTGAGGAAGGCAATTGTTGGAATTGACTGAATGGGAATAACAGGTGAAGAAGACAAAATTTTCAACAGAGGGAGAGAGGTACGGTCCTCTTCCAAAAGAAGTAGAGAGAAACACTGTCAATATTCACTTGTCCAATGGCTCCCATAAAAGGTGAAAGCAGTACTTCATCCGGAGGGAGACCAAAGGAATATATTATACAGCTCAGCCGTTCTTCACCAAGCAAGGAGAGGGCGCAGGAGATCTGAACCTTAGCGTACTTCAGAGATTCAAAGCATAGGAGTTGTGAGAAATGCTGCTGTCATATTTTTATTCATTCATTTATTTTTATCTTAAAGTAAAATTGATGATGAAGATGATGTTGTTGAGAGTAACAGATGCTCAAGGTACAAACATCGTTTAAACAGATGCTCAGGGTAAAACATCGTTGTCATTTTACAAAATGACATGTTAAAAAAGTAAAAGTTATCCTTGGTGCTGCGGACTCTGTGTAATGTTACTCATGTAACCAGTGTTAAGAATGTAACCACAGGGACCCCTGAGTGGCTTAATCTCACTTTCTGCTTTGGCTCAGGTCATGATCCCAGGGTCCTGGGATCCAGCAGCACATCTGGCTCCCTGCTCCGTGGGAAGCCTGCTTCTCCCTCTCCATCCCACTACTTGTGTTCCCTTTCTCGCTGTGTCTCTTTCTGTCAAATAAATAACATCTTTTATTTTTAATATGTTATTTATTTGACAGACAGAGATCACAAGTAGGCAGAGAGGCAGGAGGAGAGTGGGGGGAAGCAGGCTCTCTGCTGAGCAGAAAAATCAATGTGGGGCTCTATTCCAGGATCCTGAGATCATGACCTGAGCCAAAGGCAGAGGCTTAACCCGCTGAGCCGCCGAGGCACCCCTTAAATAAAATCTTAAAAAAAAAAAAAAAGAATGTAATCACAAAGTTTTGTAATGAAGTGCATATATACTTAGATATTTACTCAGCGATACCAGTGAATGTCCCCTTGAAACTAGCATTCAGATTAAGAAACAATGTTACTGGAACCCACAAGCTTTCCTCATGACCATTTCCATTAAATAATTCAAAGGTGACTATTATCTTGACCTCTAATGTTACCTATTTTGTCCTTCAGAGAAGTTGAACTACATTGCACATATTGTTTTATCTGGTTTTTTTTTAAAGATTTTATTTATTTATTTGACAGAGAGAGAGGGAGAGAGCAAGCAAGCACAGGCAGACAGAGAGGCAGGCAGAGGCAGAGGGAGAAGCAGGCTCCCTGCCGAGCAAGGAGCCCGATGTGGGACTCGATCCCAGGATGCTGGGATCATGACCTGAGCCGAAGGCAGCCGCTTAACCAACTGAGCCACCCAGGCGTCCCTGTTTTATCTGTTTTCTTTCTCTCCATGTTATGTTTGTGTGCCACATTCTTATTTTTGTGTGTAGTTGTAGATCAGTTTTATGCTGCATTGTATTGTACAATGTGAATATATCACATTTTAATGATTTTGCTTATAGACATTTGCGTTTTCACTCACACAAATACAGTTGCTGTAAACATTCTAGTAGATGCCACTTGAGGTACATTTTATTTCAGCCTTTAAAATTAGGTACGTATCTTTGGCAAAAAGAAGGAAAATACTGTATTTGAAAATATTATACCTAATTAATAGATACCTAAAATAGCAGCCTTATGATGACATATTTGAACACCATTATTAAAATATATGTTTGGGCTTAAACTCTTAAAAATTGTAATCTTATAATGATAAATGAGTAAAATAGTTAAAAAGAATGGATGGTTCAGTTGTTTGAGCAGCTGCCTTCAGCTCAGGTCAAGATCCCAGGGTCGTGGGATGGAGTCCTGCATTGGGCTCCCTGCTCAGTGGGGAGTCTGCTTCTCCCTTTGCCCCCTCCACTACTCCTGCTTATTCTCTCTTTCACAAAAAAAAGTAAATAAAATCTTTAAAAAAATAAAATGCAATAATAAGAATAAGATAACTCTCGGAAAAGGAAAAGATAATATCTACTCTTAAAATAACAAGTGCATGTGTCAAAGTAATACAAAGAAGCTAATAACACTGGTCTTAAATTATGACTTCATCAAGTTTTAGCTCTTTAAAATTAGACAAATTAACATAATTTCTCTGTGCTTCCATTTTCCTATTTATAAAATGGGGATTATAGTAGTACCTGCTTAATAGAATTATGTAGAATACAAATAAGTTAATACATATAAGGTGCTTGGAATGGTACCTGGCATGCAGTGCCAACAAATATTTATTTTATACTGAATAAAGGCTCTGCCTCAGAAAAGCATCCTGAAGTTGTAAATAGCATAAGGCAATATATCCAGGAATTGTGAAGCAATAATTTCTTAAAGTAGAATAAAGCTTAATAGTTTAAACACTCTTTCACCTTCCAAAGGGGATTTTATTATTCTCATTTTAAAGACAATGCTGTGTCTCAAGGAATGTATATGGTTAGAAGTTGACTTTTTACCCCTTAGATTAAAAAAAAAAAAAAATTGAGATCCACTACAGAAAATGAATACCACACCAAAAATTTAAAAAATAGATAAAGAAATCAAGACAAAATGAAATAAACAATAACAGTAGTATAAGATAAAGTAAAGGTAAAAAGGGTTCACAAAGTACACACCATGCTAAGTGCAGGTACTAGAGGTAAAACAAAAATTTAATTCTGAGCACCTTAGTAGTCAAATCCAAGAAAGAAGCATAATTAGTTTTAAGATTCAAACATGCACTTAAGAACACATAGAATCACAGACATATGCTCCGGTTCACATGCTCACACATTGTCTCTCGCTTTTGCACATTCACATATATTCTCACTTACACATGCACTTACAAACTCATGGACCCAGACACATGCACATACACGCACACACACATGCTACAAGTTGCTGCTCAGGATATGCACAGATTTTCTTTCTATGGAGGTTTCAAAAACAATGTCTCCCCTTTGTAGGGGGCACAGTGTACAATAAAGTAGCCTCTATACCTACAATTATCCATGAAATACACAGACTACTTTTGCAAGCCACAGACATAACACAGCACCCCACTGTAGTGAAAATTGGCTCTGAGGGCATGAGAGTCTGTCACAGACACATCTGTCAGCTCTTGAATGCTCTGGTTGGATGCAGCAACAATTTCGCCCGCAAACCTTCAGTCACGACCACCGATAGTTCACAATGGCAGTAGAGGAACTGTAGACCCTCACCCAGGAGACATCTCCTTGTGAGCAGTGTACCTCCCTGATGTCGGATAAAATGAACTCCTTGATGTGACATGTCCCACTGTGTCAAGTTGCTGGTTATAACACAATTAAGTGTTAGAGGAGTCCTTCTCTGGAAGTAGGGTGATTGAGCCCAATTTCCGCTTTCACCTCTTCTCAGATCAGATACTATTTAACTGCCTCCAGCTTATTTCCTCATTGGTAAAATAATAACATTAATATCCACCTGATGTTGTGGGGATCAAATGAGGTAACCAATGTATATTGCTGAACATAGTGACTAGTACATAACAGGCATTCAGTGTTAGCAATTACTAATTTTGTTATTTGCAAAAAATAAATCAATCAGAAAAAAATCTTGAGATACTCTTCCTGGTAATTATCAGCTTTACTATTTTTTAGCATTTGTTTCAAATTCTGAGCAAAATTCAATACCATCTGCTTAGAGGAAAATAAAATGTTCTTTGCCTATAAAGGTCATGTATTCCATTCAGAAATGAATTCATTTTTTAAAAAATGGTGATCTAAACACATTTGTTTTCTCCCTCTCTCTCTCTGACAAATAAATACATAAAATAAAAAAAAAATAAACACATTTGTGTTTTACAGAAATCTCAAAAGCCTGCTGACCCTGATTCTTAAGATTAACGTATAAGGTCTGTATCAGCAAATATACCTCATTGAATAAAATAACTACTTTTGATATGAATTAATTGGCTTCATATGCTTTGATTGCAATAAATTTCTTTGTGCTTAATCAATATACCCTTCAAAAAATTTGATACTTTCTTAAAGACCTTCTCCAGGAAGTATTAAAGTATATTACCAAGACCACTAGTTAATAAATAAGATTAAAGCTATCTGTTCTTCTGTGACTCTTTAGGTGTCTATATATGAAAATACATGGAGCTTCAGAAATGCAGAATTTACTTTGAACAAAAAAGAAACTGCCAAAGAAAATAGACAAAATGACTACTAAGAATTTGAGCCCAAAACTAGAGGAGATAATTGGATTATCCTTTAAAATTAGGACAAATTTCATCCAGAGCTAACCAAGCATAAATTATTACAAAGTTACCATGGGTAAATAGACATTTTTAGATAGATTTGTTTTGAGGTTACATAGCTAATAAGTTCCAAATCTGTAACTATAATATGGGTTTTCTAACTCATAATTGAATTAATTTTTTTATTTATGTGGTTTTCTATTTATTTATTTATTTATTTAGGTTTTCAATTTTTTAAGTAAGTAGTCTGACACCATTTTTGGAGCAAATTGTTACTAAAACACCCCAAATATAAAACAGACACAGATACTTTGGTTAAGTTGAAGCTAGGGGTCCTGATTTCTGTCTCTTCATGTCTCCATTACCATTTAGTAGCTCCTGATGAATTTCAACAAAGCCCCAGGTTTCTCACTTGAAAATTCTGTTGTATGCTCTCCATCTTTCTAATCATTAATCTTTATATGCTTGACAAAATCCTTAAGTTACAGTATCATATTTTGTGCTCAAAAGAAGCACCATGATATAAGTGGATACTATCTATTTTCTACTAAATGTAACTTATATTGAGATAAATTATGTTTTGCTCATGACCATACAGCAAATTAGTGAGTGGCAAAGCAAAATTAAGATCCAGATCAATGACACTATCTCACCATGTTCATAGACCTACCTTTTTGTCCTGGCATTAGTTCCAGTATATAATAACTATCAAGGCAAACACTAGTTTTTTAAACCAAAGATTTCTTCAAAGATCATATAAGCACCACTAGTTCTCTTTCATTCTTTTAACTGTAAATTCTAAAGACTACTTTTTTAGTTGCACATGTAATTTGTCCCTCCTGTAAACTCTACTGTTATAATCCCTGTATGGACACTTCTCAACCTTTGCCCCTCTTTTCTATCATCTCTTTACACTGCAATGAGGAAAACTGGTGTCTTTTAAGAATAATATAAAAGGCATCAGTTATAAGCTTTAAACTGAGGAGGACAGTTATCAGTGAGAGAAGCAAGAAATCAACTTTCAGATTAGTATTAGTTATAAATTTTTAACTAATTCCAGACTGTAACTAATGAGATACTAGAGTATTCTACAGAAAAGCACTCATTATTATAGAGGACCAAGGTTAGTAGGAGAGGGACAATTTTTTGCAAGAAAAAAAGGCAGTGGATTAGGGTTATTATTACACTGTAGGAAAGAGAAGGTAAACGGTTACCTACTTTACAGGTATTCTTCTCTTTTTTTTTTTTTTTCTTTTTCTTTTTTAGTTCCATACTGGTAATATCTACATTTGATGTATTTTTTACTTGGGGCAGTTCTCAAGGTTTGGAAATGTGCCAGAGTTTCTGTGTGGTCTCTTTCATCCACATACTTGGTATTTTCCTATGTAGAGAAAGTCATTCTCTAGACAAAAAAAAGGGGAGGGGAGGAGGAAAGAGAAAGAGAGAGAAAGAAAGAAGAAAGAATGAAAATAAAAAGTAAGAAAAGAAAAGGAAGAAAAATAGTTCTCTGGGGGGGGGACTCATTAAATGGAAATAGAGCTTACAAGACATTTTTTTTTTTTTTAATATTTAGAGTGACAGGTAAAATAGTGCAGCTTCCAAGTTCCTAGGGAAGAAACAGCATGAACCCACTAGAAAGCCCTGCACCAATCAGCTGGGTGACCACAGCAGGGCATCCCAAACTTCTTAGACTCCAGTTCCATGTCTAATAACAACCTGCTAATTGTCCCAGTTCAAATCCAAAGGAGAGAGTGATAATAAGGAGAAGTCATTATGTACTAAATTTGTATTGGAAATCTTGATTTTGTTTAGTTTCCACTTCAAAAATGGTTAAAACACTTAGGATACATTATACAGAACTAAAATTGTATTTCTGTGGCATTATGAAAGGATTAGAAATATCTGAGTTTTACCTAAAATGCAAAAGAGATGCTGAAATCCACAAAATAAAATTAAGAAGAAAACTGCATAAACATAAAACAAAATGAGGAGGTGCTAAGAATAATCCTGGGGAATAATTCTGAGAAGTGACGTCAACTTCGTATGAGTCTTTCTTCAGTATAGCCAGAACATTCATGACAAGTTTAAAGAGGGATATTTTAACTCACTTAACCTAGAAGTATTTTTTTATAATTTTTTTTTTAGATTTTTATTTATTTATTTGACAGACAGAGATTACAAGTAGGCAGGAGGCAGGCAGAGAGAGAGGGTGAGGAAGCAGGCTCCCTGCTGAGCAGAGAGCCGGATGCGGGGCTCGATCCCAGGACCCCGAGACCATGACCTGAGCTGAAGGCAGAGGTTCAACCCACTGAGCCACCCAGGTGCCCCTAGAAGTATTATTTATGAGCCAATTTTTCATAGAGAAGTTCTCTGGAAGTTGCTTTTTTTTACTTTCTAAAACAGAGATGATCAAAACTATTGCCCACGAACCAAATCTTGTCCTTCACCTATTTTTGTAAATAGAGGTTTACTGGAACAGAATCGCATTCACTCATTTACATATTACCCGTGATTGCTTTCATAGTACAATGACAAAGTAGAGTGGCTACAAAGATCACATGACTTCCAAAACCTAAAATATTTACTGTCTGGTTCTTTAAGAAAAGTTTGCCAATCTCTGCTCTGAAATATATATTATGCATCTCTCTAAGCGTAGGTAATATTTAGTTAATAACACAAATACCATTTTTGTGCATATGAATAGGAATTAGGAAAGTATGTCATAAAAGTGTAAAATTGTATCTAGGTTATCATGTTAAGAGATTAAATATTGGAATCTTAGATTTTTTACCTTTCAACTAGTTAAGCACTATAAATATCCTATGTCTTTACTTTTATGACAGAGACAGTTTAAATGTCTCTAATTATTTCTCTTGTAAACACAAGTAAGATACAAGCACCCTATATTAGTTACTCATTCTTTGTTAATTCTTTCATTCATTCATTTCATTCATTATTTCATTCTTTTGAGCATCTACCATTTGTGAAGCAATTTTTGTGATATTAGAGATGGAAAAGTCAATCGAGGGGTAAAAAAATCTCCGCCTTCAACTAGCTTCCCTTTATCATGTAGCCCAGGACCCACAGCACTGGCTACTGAACAAAATGTTGGTTCAGAGAATTACCGCATGAATCACTGAGTGATATTAGGACCTCAAAAGGGACAGCTTGCTTATTGGGAGAAGGAAAAAAAAAATGTAGAGAATCATCATAACAACTATCTCTAGACCATCTTGAAACTTGAAAATTAAGAGAAATATAACATTGTTGGACAGTTTCCCATGGGAAAAAATAATATGCTTCTGCTAAGGAGAAATTCTGTAAGTCAGATCTACTTAATATGTTGGGATGAGAATTCTCTGAAACACACACATGCACACAGAATTTAAGAATTGGTACTATTTTTAAAACTCTGATCTATAATAATAATATACTAGGTCAAAATCTGAATTAAGGAGAAAAGTTTGCTCATTTACCTCAAACAACTATCCTGGTGAAGAAGCTAGGATTCCTAAATACGTTTTTCCAGTGTGACTACTTCTACATGTTTTGATGGATTCTTTACAACATGTTTACATGTGTGTAAAACAAAATTAAATGCAACTAAAGAGCAAAGTGCATCTGTCACACCTCTCCTTCTGCCTGAATATTCAAGTTATCACTGTTCCTACACACCTCTTCTAATTATTTTGCTTGCATACCTTGAATGTTAATTTGCAGCACTATGTCAAAGTGGTTATTTGTTTTTCAGGTCCTTGTAAAGATCTCCAAATAAAAATTCCCTTTAAACTCAAACTCTGGATATAAGGCCACGAACAGGCATTGCATTTTAAAAAGTTATTTTCCGTGGTCTGGGAATCATTCTGGGGAGCGAAGAAAAGACTACGTACTTACCTGTCAGTTTGAAGTAAGTGGATTGAGTTTCTGAACAACTACACATTGCTAAAACTTCGCCTTTTGCCCTGTTTTCCAAATGATGTTTATCCCTGTGGCCATTATAAAGGATCGCTTTGCCATTTTAATAATCAGATCCACAAATTTCCATTTAGCATCAAATCCAAACAATTCAGTCTGAAGTTGATTGACATCCCTGCTCGTGCATCAACATCTATTAAACCAGATGTTTTACTTCTTTCCCTGCCAAGAGTGAGCATCTTTTTATGATCAATTGTCAAGGCAAGCCTGTCAGTCGAGGAATCACTGATGTTTACATGGGAAAGCGTAAGTCATTCAACTGCAGTCATGCTATACCATCTATCTAGATTGTTACCACGTTGCAATTAGATGTTTATCTCAAGATGAAAACCAGTTGGAGCTCTCCCTGAAAATATTTGCTAGTGTCAAAAGTGCCTTCTGACCTTCAGCAATCTAATCTAATTGTATCCAAAACGAAGCTCTTATTTATGTGGGGGTAACATGGGCACCAAGTTTTCTGTGAATCTGAAAGTTTCCTTAATCTCCTCTTAAATTTCAAAGCCTACAACAAGTTTCCTTTCTAAAAAGCATCTTTTCTTCTCTGATAGATTAGGGGGCAGAAAATGGGAAACACAGATACAGAGCTAAAGATCTTTCTGGGCATCCTAGCCATATGCCCCTTCCCAACATAAAATAACTCATTGTTCCATGAATGCAAGAAGATGATATTTTAACATGGAATGGAATTATACTGAAGACATCCACAAAATAACTACCTCCTACTTTTAAAACAAACTGAACATATGCTAGCCTTCTTCAAAGACTACTGGCAAACAATAATGGTGGAGAGTCATTCCCTTGGCAGGAGATTTCATAGCTATCTGAAGGGGCTCTTAGAAGATATTTAATTTAAACTTTATTCTGAGATAAGGTACAAACACAATAGTAACAAATGATTAATTTTGTAATACTTTCAATTTCAGTAGGATTTTCAATTTCAGTAGTCATATTTCATTTCATTCCTGATTTCTCAAAATCCAAACAATTTCCTCTTGGAGGGTGTACTGTATGTATGTATATAGGTTGTAAAAACATTTGAGAAAGTAAAAGGAAAAAGGATAATTGATTGATATTTTTGAAAGGACACTGAAGGGAAATCCTTAAATACCAGTAAATAATCCCTTCATAGCTCAAGAATGCTAAATTCAGAAACAATGAGTGCCATGTGTATGTTAGTTTATTAACACATTCATTCATTTATCAAGAATCAGTAGTGAGTGAACACATCTGTCAATTTTTAGTTGCATTAATGTAAGAAATCCAAGACCATATTCAGTTCTGAGATAAATTGAGAGATGAGTAAGTTTACCTCTCTGAAAACATTTCTTTCAGAGACAGAGTCTGGAAAAAATGAACCAAAGTTTGGCACAAAATGATAACTCTTGCTTACCGTTTACACTTAGAGTAGCCGAGTAATAAAAATATGGCGATCTTGAAAGCTTGTGATATTAATTTTCTTGATCTTTACCTTTTACAGAGTACTGTACTCTTTTCTCACCTTTTCACTTTTTTTTTTCTTCTGCTCATGGCAGATAGACCAAAATATTTGCCTAGAATTAAATCTGAAGATAAGAAAGTAGCTTGCAGCATGTAGGTGGCTTAGTTTGTTAAGTATCTGACTCTTGGTTTCTGCCCAGGTCATCATCTTGGGATCATGGGATTGAGCCCCACATCTGGCTTCATGCTCAGCTCAAGAGTCTGCTTGAGATTCCTTCCCTCTTCCTCTGCACCTCCCCCCTCCTCTCTGGCTCTCTCACTCTCTCTAAAATAAAATAAACAAATAAAATCTTTTTTAAAAAGTAGCTTAACAAAACATATCAACATACATGCTCTGTTTAATGACATGAAAGCTTTTAAAAAGTTATCTGAGCATACAGAATTCCCATGTGAATGGATTCATGTATATACTTCCAAGTGAAGTACAGTTAGGAAAATTAGTGGAAGTCTGGGTAAACTGAGCTTTAGTGGCTGCAAAGCATAAACTATGTTCACGTGAGAACCATCCTCTTGTGGGGAGTGGTGTTGAGTGCAAATGTAAGAGTATTCCACAGGTCTGATGGTGCATTTCCCTTAGCGAGGCTCATTTCCCAGGGGGGAAAGAGCTGTAGGAAGTGTGGCCTCTGCAACAGCCTGACTGGTATGATTAAAAAGGGAACATTTGCCGGTTCCCAGAATGTTCCCCCTCATTTCTTAAAACATTCAGCTCTTCCTTGGGTTCATTCTCCATTGTAATAATAAGTGCTCTTTAATTTGGTTTTACTTTATGTGTTGCCTTAGAGGCCTTGTACTGTAAGGATGAGAAGAGTTAGCAGGAATAGAGTGAGGGATTTAAGTCCATGATCATTGTCTATCAGGACTGTGAAATTTAACAAGCGCCTTCAAAACTCTATGGGAAAGAAATTCTGGTGCCTACTGGGGAAGAAGACATAAATCTGGGCTGCACTGGTGTTGTTCCTGAGATCCTTCGCTACAGAGAACATTTTCTAAACCTCAGTTTTCTCAGAGGAAAAGACAGTGGGTACTGTTGTTGGCTGAGCTTAGCCAGCCCTCTTGTGCTATGTTAGCTGCTCTGCAGTGGTTTCCCATTCCTGCAGATTGTGGCGATGGAAGGAGGAGAACACCAGGGGGAGGAAGATAAGTGAAGCTTTTGTGATAAAATAGGAATACATCATCCTCTTAAAAAGTTCAAACTCGATCACTCATTGGGGTGATTTTCTTTAATCCTTGGATGTGTCCATGAACCCAGAAATGCCAAAATAGACAGGGAGAGGGGCAGACTAGTAAATAGAAAGGTTAGCTGCCCGGCACAAAGGGACCACACTAATAGAACTCTAAGAGTAGTTTAGAACAAATAGGAGATTGGAGTACACATTAGTCAACTAGTTAGGCCAAGAGCATGGATGTGTTGAAAGAGGCTCTATTTTTAAATTTGGTAATGCTTCGGCACCGTTTACCATCGCTGATGATCTTGATGTGGGCTAGATACTTTCCGGAGGCCAGACTTTCTTTTCTTTTGCTATTGACTGGTTCAGAAAAACAAAACAAAACAAAAACATGCTCAAGGTTACAGATAATCTTAGCCAGGAGACCGACTCTTTCCCTGGTTATTCCTACTGGGGAACATTTAGTGATGGGGATTATTTACATTTTATCAGCAACATGATTCACAATAACTTTGTCTCAGTTCATTTCCACCCTAGAAACTAAGGATTTAATTTCTTGAGTGCTAACCATGCTGTACTTAGGGACTAATCTCGAGTGACAAATACTTCTATAAATTTTCTAAGTTTGAAATATCCTTTAGTGAGCAAGTAATAATTTCTCCATTGGGTTCCTTTTCTGTGCACAGCTCATGGAGTCCAAAATACTTTTGTATTCAAACAGGAAAACCAATGAAAGTAGACAAAAATAATCCTGCCCTTGGCATAAATTGAAGATAAAAAACACCTAAACTTCAAAATCACTGAAGAAAAAAGTAAAGAAATTCTAAGGATCTAATGTACAGCATGGGGAAAATGGCTACCAATATTGTTACATATGATTGAAATTTACTAAGAGGGCAAATCTCACCACACACACAAGGTAACTATGTGAGGTTAAGGAGGCAATACCTACCCTTTTGTGGTCATCCTTTCATAATATACACATATGCCAATCAATACATTGTTCATCTTAACTTTACACAACATTATTTGCCAATTATATCTCAATAAAAAACAAGAAAAAAATCACTGAAGAAAACTCAAGCAACATAACACAGCTGGTGTTTAAAATTATAATCTAAGGAAACTTTCCAGAGCTCATGATAGATATGAATTTTCATATTGTAAGTTCCACTGGATACCTGGGAAGTTTAATCCAGAACAGTCAATTCTGAGAAATATTATAATTGATCTATTGACGTTAAAGTTAAGGAATCTATTTAATATTAAAGAATCTCAAATTAAATGGCAATGAAATAACATTTACATTGTCAGATTGGAAAAATTATAGTCTGGTAGTATAAGACTTGCCAAATGTGTGATTGTGAGTATGCAAATTTCTACAATGTTGGAGGGTACTGTGTCCATATTCATTCAAATTAAAATTCTATATGGTTTTCATTCAGTAATTGCAATATGAGTAATTATATAATAAATTTTCTGACTCCTTTATATAAAGTCATTAAAGTCTTCTGAAAAATAAATAAAAATAAAAACTATCCATCCACACAAACTAAGAATAATAAAACATAGACCACTATTTTAAAAGAACGTGATAAAAGTTATGTAATTATAAAGATTTTTTAGATCTATTATTAATTCAAATTATTAACTAAGGTATTAAATAGTATCTAAAAACTATGTGCGTCTGTGTGTGTGTTTAAAATAAATGGAAAATTTCTGCAAGGATATCTAAGAAAAAACATGTTTCTGGATTTTGAGGGAAAATCTATTCTTGTATGCACTTTAATTTCATTTGCTCGTATAAGGTGCATGTACTATCTTTATGATAATAACTGTCCAATCAGTAAAAACTAGAATCAGTGACTGTGTAATGGGAGTTCAGACAAAAATGAGGAGAATTAAGAGAAAAGTCTAACATATTATTGGAAGTTATTGGGACAGGTAAAAGCTTTGTGGACTTGACTGTGCAAACTTTAAAATATAGGAAAATGCAGCTAAATCAGCCCCTCTTTTGCAAAACGTTGTCTGAGTTTGGAATTAGAGAGTTCTGGTGTTGAAAGGAACCTTTGGGATCATGTATTAGGGGTTCTCGTTTTATAGACGAGGAAGGCATATATACAGGAGTCCCTCCTTACCCACAGTTTAACTGTAACGGTTTCGGTTGCCCACCATCAGCTGTAGTTAGAAAGCAGATGACCCTTCTTCTGAAGTATGTTAGAAGGTCAATAGTAGCCTAACATTACATCACAGTGCCTCACTTCATCTCATCACATAGGTGTTTGACCATCTCACACTATCACGAGAAGGAACATGATAGCACAATAAGGTATTTTGAGAGAGACCACATTTATTATAGCATGTTGGTATATTTGTTCTATTTTATTATTAGTTGTTGTTGCTAATCTTTTACTGTGACTAATTTATAAATTAAACCTTACCGTAGGTATGCCTGCAAAGGAAAAAAAAAAAAAACACATGTACATAACGTTCAGTACTAAATGCTTTCAGGCCTCCCCTGGTGATCTTAGGAACATATTTCCTGTAGGTAAGTGGAGAAAGGGGGATTGCTCTACTTTGCAGGTGATGAATGCTGACTAATTCAGCTTGGGCAGGTGGAAGGGTCTACAATTAAGCCATCTCTATCAGAATTCTCTCACAACACAAAATTGGTTGAGCGAATTGACGAACATAGACTCATTTGTGGTCTCCTGAGTCACAGTGGGATGGGAGATTTTCTCTGCTGGGAAGTAAAGTTATAGTGACTCTCCTGGGATAGAATTCAATATAGTATAAAATAAAAATCAATAATAAGACATCCATTGTCACCTTAACAAAGTTGAATTATGGTTATTCTATTAACTCATTCTTAAACTGAGTAGAAATCTGCAGTGGAGCCATGATCCTATTTTTATTTGTTTGTTTTCTTTTATTATTTTGTGTTTTTTCTTATACTGATGTTTAGAGTACCACACCATGAAGCTAAGGCTTGAGTGTCCAAGCATCATCTTTTAGAAAGTTATTATGTAAGTAACTGGATTGGGGGCACATATGACATTTAGAAGTAGCTAATATTTTTTTAAAAGTAAACTCACATTTCTTTCTTAAATTGTTTCTGTAGGAGTCACATAAGAGTGCTGCTAGCTTCACTCACGTTGCTCCTTTTATTTTTGCAATTTCTGGGTAAAATAATAATACCTAACACGTCTACAGCCCTTAGTACGCATCAGACACTTTTCCAAAGACTTTTTAAATATTAAAACCATTCACCTTGCCAACAATCTGGTGAGGAACATACCTGATATGGTTCCCACTTTACAAATGGAGAAACTGAGGCAAACATGCCCAACCTACCGATGAGGGTGATACAGCTGAGAAGTAACAAGAGAACCATAATGCTTGGAGTCATTGCTCCAGGGGGTCTCTGTGGAAAACACTACGGGCCTTGCCCTAAAAGTGTTCATGTTTCTTACATAAGAGAAGGCAAGGTAAATTGCAGGGGGAGAAACCCATAATCCCAAAGTGGAAATTCAGTAATTTACGATCCCAGCTTCGAGGTCTTCCAATGTGTTCTGCATTGAGAGGAGCATATGATCTGAGAAAAGTATCTCTGTCCCATGCACTTTTGGAATAGTATGCAAAAATTTCCACAGGATTCAGAATCAGCACGAATAGATGCTTACTAAGTCACTTTGGACTTTGTGCCCTCCTTAACTTCCACCTGTTGGTGTCTATCTACCCCCTCCACCCCCCACGACCCCACTCCTTGATTACTTGGGCCCTTTTGTCTAAGATTCCTGGGCCTGCTTGTCTGCATGAAAGCAGCCTGGAATATCCGGGTCACCAGCTCTCTGCCATCTCTCTAGGACTGCCTTCTGCAGCCCAGCCGGTGCCCCAGCCTCTGAAATCATTCCTCTCCTCCCTTCCATTGTTAGCTGGAAAGAAGTGTGATTGATGGGCTGGTAATTCAATACTTTATTCTCTGGAGAGTGTTTTGTTGTTGCTATTGTTTATTTTAAAGAAGGCTCTTGATGAGTCTTGAATGCTTGCATTGAGAGCAAAATGCAGGGTGACAAATGGGGAAAGGTTTAGGTAAGAAACCATCCTTCCAATTTCTGGAAACAGGCAGTGTGGGCAGCTCTCTATGTTTAAGTGTGAAAGTTTGGTCCAGTTCAGAGGCAAGCCCTGTGAAGGAGTCCTGGGACTTTAGCTGCCTTTTCAGGGCTAAAAAATCAAATAAGCAATCATGATTAGACCCCCACTTACTACTCTGCCCCTACTGCTGTGCTAGGTGCTTGGTATTACAAAAGTTAGCCCTACTGCATTTTTCTGAATATGCAAAGCTCTGGCCTTCCTGGGTGCTGCTGTCCCTCTGCCTGAATAACTTTCCCTTCCCCAGCCCAAATCCATCCTTACCCCTTATGCTTAGTGCTGCTACAGGAAAGCTGCAGTTTCAATAGGAAGTCATCCTTCCTGGAGAGTTAAAATGTGTTTCCTTGCGCTCGTACCATATGCTCATCCTAAATGTCCCTGTAGGAACTAGACTGCATCCCTAGATCACAAATGGTCAAGGAATTGTCTCTGTATGTAGTCTTTGAACACATAAGGTACAATTTTTAGCATGATTTTTACCATGATTTTTTTCCACATGCATTTTTCTTTGCCTTTTATCTGCTGTAGTTTAAATAATAGTTATTTTTCTCAAGCTGTATGAGCACTGAACTCTCCCTAAATATGTCTTGTGCTGTGGTTTGAAGTGGTGGGATTCAGAGCCAATGGCCAAGAAAGAATTCTCAAGATGCTTTTGGTACAAAAAAGGTGGTTTTATTAAAGCACGGGGACAGGACCTGTGGGCAGAAAGAACTGCAAAGGGGTTGGGAGGAGTGACTGATTATATAAGATTTTCTATCCTAGGGTGGGGAGGGTGATGTTAGGGCTCCAGGAAATTGAGTCTGTAGGTTTCTGGAGATTGCTTTTTTCTTGCAAAAGACAGTTGCAAACTGAGGGAGATTCATGTCCTGCATGACTGTGATCTCTATCAGTTAACCATTTGTTTTTCCCTTTTCTTTGTTTTTGGACAGCAAGGAGGGCCTGAGGAATGCCATCCATATCACATCTGGGTGGGGAAAGTTTGGGGTGTTCACTTGTGCTTTGCCCTCAGCTTGCCTTTTGTCCCCTCATCATTTGTAAATACGTAACTAAGTAAATAAATAAATAGGGATTTAAAGAGAATCATTTTCTTTTAGTGCATTTTCTGAGGGAGGGAGGTAGGCTGGGTGAGAGAGCGATGTCTACAAATTGCCTAGAAAATGAACTGAAATCTACAATTCACTTTGTCCCTTATGAGCTGCTACAGAAGATATTTTTATTATTGAAGATGAAATAAATGAAGGAAAAATATATTTTAAATAACACGCATTTCAATTTCATTCTATTTGATACTTAGTAAGTTGACTATGGCCCAGTTACTATTCTAGGTGTTGGGAATACAGAGCTGAATAAGAAGTCTACAATAGAGATTGGAAAGAAAAAAAACAATGGATCATTTAATATGATATCTTAAAATGTAAATTTTCAGAAATCAAAATTAACCTGTAATAAAGCCTGACTTGGATGTCACTTCAAAGCTTTTAAAGACTCACTTTTTTTTTTTTTTTTCTGGTCATGTTTACAAATTTCTGTGATTGTGAGTTCTACTATTTGTTATGAGTTGCTTTATAGGCCTGGCTAATTGCAGATACTTGAAGTGGAAAAAAACCCAAAGATATTCAGAGTAGATACAAGAATAAAAGGGGATGTGAGGCCCTGAGAGAAAAAGCTGAATAACAAATTCATTATTTGTCCTGGTAAGGGCTTTTAATTAACTCCATTAACACAGATAATGTGAGCCAATCTAAAACATGGCTCCTGTATGTTTCCTGTCAGTTGAATTATTAGTTATCTTCAGAGGGTCAGAATAAGGGGAAAAAGGGACCAGGGGTGGGGGGTATGGATAGGGTTATGGACATTGGGGAGGGTATGTGCTATGGTGAGTTCTGTGAAATGTGCAAGCCTGATGATTCACAGACCTGTACCCCTGGGGCAAATAATACATTATATGTTAATGAAAATAATTTTTAAAATTGTTCATAGACTAAAGATAAGCTTTATATGAGTTTGGAGGAAAATTTATAAAGATGGAAATTATTCTTAAAAAAAAAGTGACAAGAAGGAAAGAAGGAACATAGCTCTAATTAAGCATGTACTTGTAATATGTTCCTTCACCTTAGAGTTCAATACCCTCTGTGGAGCCAACATCTCTAACTCTTCATTCTTCCACATTATCATTAGGAAAAACTTTTCAGAAATTTATTCAGTCCTGGTGTTAAATTTTTTCTCCATACTAGATGAAAATAGATAAGCCTACCTGGAGCCTATTTGTTCAGGTGGTTTGGAACAAATCACATATGATATGCTCCTCCATGGAGACATGGTTGAACATTACGTCATTCTCTCCTCCATTTCCTATATTTTTTGGAGTCACTCAAGCAGCAGCTGTAGTCACTCATAGAGCGTGCAAGGGGCACTTCTCCAGGTGCTGTTCCCCAGTTGTACTAATGTTTTCCTTCCACATCCTGTGTATATTGGTCAGCTCTTGACAAGTATAATATTCTCCTTTCATGTAGAAAATAATTTTCCAGCCTAGCATCTACCTGAGAATCACCTAAGAGCTTCTAGAACATATGATAACTTGGCCAGAGTGAACATATTCTCTTAGGAAGCAATGTTTATAGAGATTCTTACCTGTAGATTTTCAGACACTTCATCTTATTAGTGAAAAAAAGTCATTTGCCAGGAAAAAAAATTAAAGAAAGAAACATGAAATGAAGAGAGTCTAGTAATCAAAGAGATGTGTTGGTATAACTGAGATTCTGGCAGTTTTTCAAGAAGATAAATTTCTTTACTGAAGCAAAAAGTATGTTGTTATTAGAACTAAGTAGAAGGTCAAAGTCCAGTCATAGGAATAAGAAAAAAAAATTGAATTAATAGATCTTGGTCTCTAGGTAAGACGTACTCCAGCATGCTTAGATTTTATTAGAGTTTAAATTCCCCTGGATTAGGAGAAGATTAATTTCAGAGCCTGAGTTAGCTTTTGACCTGTGTATGGGACACAAGTGGCCACAGCTGTGAGGGATGGAGGACTAGTATGGCATGGGATCATAGTCCTTCATATGAAATAAAGATAATCCACACATGCTGTGGCCATCACAATTTCTTAGGTACTCTGGAAATGATTATCGTCAAAGTCCTCCAAATATCCATATTGGAATTAGATCTGCAGAATCTAAGAGCTGATTTTAGTATACTGGAGTGGCAAGGCATAAACTTCCTTGGGTAAGAAATGAGGATGACTTCACCAAGGGAAGGAAAACCAAATGTAACATAAATCAATAAAGCAGACATATTTTTTATGAACTCTATTAACACAGTGTTTTGGATGTGGCATACCATTTTATTATTTGAATGAAATCCCAAGCCTGCCATCTCTCTACAGCATAAAATTCATTTCTTAGTTTCTATTGTTGTTAAAAACAAAAAATAGTACAATAGAAGAATTTTTATTTATTTATTTATTTATTTATTATTTTTACAATAGAAGAATTTAAAGGAGACAAAGTCACTTATTATATTTCTTCAATTTAAATGTAATAAATAAAATGTCTAGTTTCTTTCAGTTGCCTTTGTGCCGTGGGCAGACATTGAAATTCTTTGATCAACCCTTCAGAAATTATGATACCCATATATAGTGGCAATCATCTTTCAAAAAAATGAAAAAATTTTTAAATATGTTAAGACACTAATGTGAATACTTAAGTGAATCCAACCTCATAATTCAATGCTAATAAGAATTGTTTTCATTTCAGATCGGTTATTCTATGAAATGAGAATCCTGAGCAGATGTTAGTATAAAAACAACTTATCAAATCACGCTCAGTATATTCACAGGTAGAGTTCACTTTAGCAGTTACTTAAAATATAAAATAAAGCACCAACATAACATAAAACATAAACAGGAAAGTTTTAATTGTATCTTTCTTTCTTTCTTTTTTTTTCCAGCAAAGTTAAATTGAGTACCTGCTATATACCATATTACTACTAATGTGTATCATACAAATGTTTGGCTTCTATTCTTTAAATACCTTCTCAATGACATTAGAATAAATTCCAATTTTCTTCCTATTTCCTAAAAGTTCTAACGTGAATACAAACATTTCTCTGCTCCATGATTCCCACCAAACTGCTCTTCTCTCTGAAGTCCCCAGAGTTCAGTTTGCACTTACTGTTATATCTCTTGGCAACCCCCTCCCTCCCCACCTCCAACCTCCACTCCTAAAATGTCTGGTTCTCTTTCATACTTTACAACTGAACTCAAATGTCACTTCCTCTAACTGGCCTTTTTGATGGCTTTTATTTTATCTTGATCATAACTTTTGACATTAACTGATTTTTTTTTGTTATTTTTCTGCTTATACATTTTTTTTTAATCTTTCTCCACTTTGATGGGGGAAGAATTTGTACATTTTGTGCATACTCTATTCTGAATACCCAGAATAGTGCCTATCACAAAATAGATTTTTTAACAAATAAGTTTTGCATATTCTCAATGTGGAGGATTTATTAGTTTGGCCTTAACAGAGTTTATGATAGCTAATGAATAAGATACATTCACAAAGACAGAGCCAAAGGAAAATGTATTGTTTTTGTTGTTATCAACATCATCTCGTTTTGCCATTGGAGTACGTGGTTCCATATGTATGGTCATATCTCTGGCATTGTTAAGTAAATTTCTCCATATATCAGAATAGTAGAAAAACATATAGCTCATATATACTGCAGATAAAGAAAATATTTAGGTTTGGAATAATAATAGATTTATATTTTCTCATTATTCCTACCATGCAAATATGCCTTCATTCTTGCTTGTCAGTGGTTTCATAATCAAGCAATGCTGGATTACAAAGATAGTGAGTTTTTATTCAATTGTTTTTAATATGTTATCTTAAAGTTGGAGTTATATGGGGGCAACATTCTCAGGTCCCCTCCCTCTTCAGGAGCTTTGCACTATCACTTTGCTATGGCTCAATAACCTTGCTTTGCTGCCCATTGCTCTGGTCTACCTCTTCATTCTTTGAAGCAGTGTGACCAAGAACCACAGGCATTGACAGAGAAAAAATCCTGTAACACCCGTCCTTTAATAAAACCACCATTTTGTGCTTGCGTGCGCTCTCTTCTCTCTCTCTCTCTCTCTCTCTCACAAACACACACACACACACACACACACACACACACACACACACAATTTGGAGTTACATGTAATAAGGGTCACTACAATGTTTGTATCATGAAATAATGAGTATTATCCTTCCATTGTCGGATTAATGAACATTCTTTTTTAGATTAGAGTTTCAGTATTATTCTTTTGAGAGGAGAATGAAAAGGTTGGAGAATATAATAAAAATATTACTACATTATAGCCACGAAGTTTACAAAGTTAATGGTTAAAGTTGTGTTTGCAGGTAAGCAAATATCCAGGTAATAAATAAAACTTTATTTAACCGTTTAGGTATTTTGACATAACAACATCAAACTGATATGTTTCTAAAACTTGTTGTATTTTCTCCACACTTAGAAATTAGATTTCAGCACTTTTCCTTCAAAATAAAATTCCAAATGAAAGGCTTAAATCATTTTTAAAACTTGTGTTTATTTTTATAATTTTTAATCATATCTGTGCTCATATTTTTCCTTATTTGCTCTATTATTCCATCTCTACCTTTTTAACCTTACTCAAAAGTCCTATTACTTCTATGTAATAAACATTTCCTCAACCCTCCTCTCTACTGAAAGATCATGATCATTGGATTAATTCTCAAAGCACTCTATGTGTTCAGGTCTGTCTGTATATTTTTTGACCTAATAAATTTTAAGATGCCTAAGTGCAGGTAATGTTTTCATCCATACTAGCATCTCAGTAACACCTAGCATAGCTTCTGAGACATAGCATTGTCCAGTAAATCTTTTATGAATTGAAGGTCTATATGACTTGAATTTCATAAGCATTGTAAAACAGGTCATTTTGAGAACTGGCTATAGAAAAATGAACAGTGTTACTTGACAAATGCAATTGATACCAGTAAATAGTATTCCTCCTATAATTAAAGTATCTGTTTTTTCTTACTGATGTCAATAAGAGAAAAAAATACCACAAATTTAAACCAATACCATATTAACAAGAGAATTGAACATTTCATTTGATCTAATTTTATATTGTAACATATTAAAATACAACACTGCTAAATTAACAACCTATGCCTTAGTAACTTATGAAAAGATTGCAAATCAGATGAAACAATTCTTTTCTAGAACAGTTTCTGCTATTTTCATTTTGAGTTAGATTGCATATGGTATAAGCAAGAAAGCATTTTTCCCCCTTTTTAGACTTCAGATTACCAAAGCACTGTAAAGACTGAGCTCCCCACTTAGTCTTCAGTCAGAAGATAAAGCCAAAGTTAAATATTTCACACAAGAAATGATCAAAGGAAATATCATATCTAAAATTCGTAAGTGTTCAAAGATTCATATCAAATATTAGATGTTGCACGGGACACACCTGGTTCTCAAAAGTGCGTTTTAGATTCAAGGTTAAAGAACTATTAGGACCAAGTAAAGTAAGTGAGAGTAGGATACCTTGACAAGATACTGTGATGAACGGGAACAGATCTAAATCCTGATTCCATAGTACTAGGAGAAAAATAGCAAATGTGGGAAGTCAGGGATGAGGGTCTTAAATCATGATTCCAGAAATTATGATTATAGATTTATTAATGCTCAGAAACAAACAAAACCTTTCATTTTAATTACCTTTTCCTATATAGTTATATTGGACATATATTTTATCATATCAGAGGACAATGTGCTTGATCAATAGGTCAAAGAATTCACTGAATATTAAAAAAGTAAAGCTAGTCATCTGGTCAAATGCATTGGTTATTTGTAAAACTGACAGTCATAAGGTTCTCTCAGTTTGGGGAATAGGCATAATCGTTACTACTTTCCAACATGCAATTGATTATATACCTTTATGTGTGAAATAGATATTGATAAAAAGTGAGACAAATGAAATTGTTGTTATAAGGTTACATTATAACAGTTAAAAAATTATTCCCCCATCTAGAGTGGCTACTGGAAGCTATTTCATACTATTGAAATTATCAATTATATTCTTTGCCACCTCTTGCCCTAATACGTAATAAATTGACTATTTGGGGAAGTAGCCCTTTTAAACTTTGATGTGTTACCCTTCTATTTTTTTGCAATTTTATTATTACCTTAGTTTAGGCTCATATCATATCCATGATATGCTTCTGTACAGTGTTCTAATCATTCTCCCTCCCCTAGTACAGCCTTCTTCAAACATCTCTCCATATAGTCACTGGAATTTTCTTTCTTAACATCCAAATATATCACTTTTCTGTTTAAAATTTGGCTGTCCTGACCCCTCACATTCAGAATAAGGAACAAACTTTTAGTCATCATAATTCTCACTGGCCACTGTTTCTTGCAGCCACACTAACTCGTTTGTTGTTTTATAAAAATATTGATTGAGAATTTCCTGTCTCCCAAATACTGTACTTACGCTTCATGTGTATCACTGAATCTGTTTCTTAAAGTGGACACTGATTCCCTTTACTGATGAAGTACCTCTTCCCCTTACAGAGATTAGCTGCCAATGACTAGTAGAGACTGCCGTCCATCCAATGGGAGCCAGTTCTTCCAGGAGGTTCTATATCTGCTGCTCACTCCCACTCCTCATCCTACCTACAGCCCATGACAGACCGACCGACTGACAAGAGTTATGATAGCTAGCTACCTTGCCTCAAAGTGGGACCAGCTCTATCTATTTCTTGCTCCTTAAACTTTCCATGGGATAAGGCCAAGCTGGTCTCTAACTGAAACCACATTCTTGCTTAGCTAATTTTCCCCCGTTTTATCCATACTTTACATTTCCTTTTTCCCGAGAGCACTCTTTCTGTGAAGATGCATAAGAACCTGCTTGTGAGGGGGCACTTGTGTGGTTCTGTTGGTTAAGCACCTGCCTTTGGCTCAGGCCATGATCCCAGCGTCCTGGGACTGAGTCCTACTTGGGGCTCTCTGCTCAGCGGGAGCTTGCTTCTCCCTCTCCCTCTGCCTGCCACTCCCCCAGCTTGTGCTCTCTGTCTGTCAAATAAATGAATAAAATCCTAAGGAAAAAAAAAAAAAAAAAGAACCTGCTTCTCAGGCTTTGCATTTAGGAAACCCAAACTAAGATAATCTTCAGATGAAATTCATGAAGCTTATATGCTACCATCATTTTACAGATGAGAAAACTAAGGTTTAATAAGAATAAGCTTATTCCTCTTTTCTTTTATAATAATTGACAGATTATTTTTAAACAATTATTTTTAAACAATTATTTTTAGACAATTGGCAAATTATTACAGTGAGTCACTGTAATAATAAAGTGCAAATAGCTTCAGAGTTCAGGGAGGTAATGTGCATATGAATAGGCTCAGGTTTAAGACAATGTACCAGTGGAATAGTTGTTGAAACTAGATCTTGGGTCCCCAAAAGCCCATTCAGATGTTATTTTTCAAGATGATGCCTATAGGCCTAAATTGATCTTTGGGCTGAGGTTTGTGTTTTAGTTTCAAAGTCCCAAATGAATAAGAGCATACATTTCAATATATTTACTTTACTCACGACACTAAAATAAATGATGTAGCACATGACCTGATTGAGCCTTCATTGTAGTTTATACACTACAATGAAGTCTGTTTGTGGAAGACAGACACTACTGGCTGTCAACCATACAGCCATCTCTTTCTCCTTTTGACCT
Source organism: Taxidea taxus jeffersonii (assembly GCA_003697995.1). Classification (NCBI taxonomy): domain Eukaryota; kingdom Metazoa; phylum Chordata; class Mammalia; order Carnivora; family Mustelidae; genus Taxidea; species Taxidea taxus. The sequence continues at coordinate 77,973 of ML107446.1, read as the reverse complement.
TACCAGCAGACCCTACTTTGTACCATAATGCCTGAAAATAATTTCCTGTTTCCCAAGCTGTCTTTGAGACTAGGAATGGACATATAATCCCATTTAATGGAATATGGACATGATTCCCCTTCTGTTTGAAAAAAAAAAAAAGAAAAAGAAAAAACAAAAGAGAATGACAGCCAATAAGAAAGTGCAACCCATTTTTCCCAGAGTTTCTGTGAGAATGGGATGCCCAGGGCTGCGAGGGCCATCTTCTGACATAACATTTAACCCCGACAACACAATGAGGATGGAGAGCCGGGAGATAGGAGGAGTCGGGACACTCAGTGATGAAGATAAATCTGAGAACGGAATCAACTCTGAGACTCCTACCTTTAGGTTTCTTGTTACGTAAAAACAAACAACAACACACACACATACTCTGCTTGAGCCTCCTTTAGGTACTTAGCATTTGGTCACTTGCTGCAGAAAGTATCCTGACTGACATGACATTAGAAAAGTGAGCCTCACATAATTTTTGGCTTAATGATTTATTTATTGCTAAATCTGACATGTAACGATGTGTACATTTAAGGCAGGTATTATGTTACTTTCATACATTCATACATTGTAATACAGTTGCCATTGTAATGATATTTATCACATTGTATACTTACAATACATATTATTGTCTGTGTTGAATAAACTGTACATTAAATCTCTATGGCTATTTTAGTTCTCATTACAAGTTTGCACTTTTTTTTTGAGAGAGAGAGAGAAGGAGAAAGCATGAGTGAAGAGAGGTAGAGGGAGAGGAAGGGAGAGAGCTAATCTTAAACAGGCTCCACACCCACAATTGAGCCTAATATATGGCTTGATATCAAGACCCTGAGATCATGACCTGAGCTGAAATCAAGAGTCGGAGGCTTAACTGACTGAGCCACCCAGGTGCCCCACAACTCTGTACTCTCAAATACTATCAATCTTAGACTCCCTCCCCCACCCTCTAGAAACCAGTTTTATTCTGTTTTTTGAGGATTTGGGTGGGTTTTCTTTTATGTTTGATTTTTTTAGATTCCACATATAAGTTATATCATACAGTACTTGTCTCTCCATCTGGCTTATCTTGCTTAGTGTAATGTACTCAAGGTTCAGTCATGTTGTTGATTTTTTATAGGTTGTAAGTGGCAGTTGTTAACACTTAGACTTGGGTTACCCTATACATCTGTGTAGAGAATTTCTCCTTTGATAGCACTCAGTGTTTATAAAGCCGTCCCCTTTTTTATTGTTTTTCATTAGGCTTCTTTCAAATGCTACATTGACCAAATAATTCAGGACATCTGGATTTCCCAGAGAAATAATGTGCATAGAGAATTTTCACTGAAGTATTGAGGATGACCAGCACCAGGCTTATTCTTGTTTCCTTTAGAATATGAAAATAAACCTTTGCTATCTGAAGTAGCTGGACCTCCAGAATAACACACTTTTCTACCTCTTTTCATCTTTCTTTCAAAAAATAAAAAGAAATATTCCATTAAGAGTAAGATAATTTGATTTGGATATTGATTCTCAAATTTTCAGTATGTAAGAATTTTTTCCACCCTATTCAGGAGATTTTTTTTAATTATGTTATAATCTCCTCCAGTCCCATTCATGTTGATGTAAAAGTTGGGATTCATCCTTTCTGATGGCTGAGTAATATTCCATTGTGTATATGGACCACATCTTCTTAATCCATTTCTCTGTTGAAGGGCATGTTGGCTCTTTTCACAGCTTGGCTATTGTGGACATTGCTGCTATGAACATTGGGGTGCATATGGCCCTTCTTTTCACTACTTCTGTATCTTTGGGGTAAATACCCAGCAGTGCAATTGTTGGGTCATAGTGTAGCTCTATTTTTAATTTTTTGAGGAACTTCCACACTGTTTTCTGAAGTAGCTGCACCAACTTGCATTCCCACCAACAGTACAAGAGCGTTCCCCTTTCTCCACAACCTCTCCAACACTTGTTGTTTCTTGTCTTGTCCATTTTGGCCATTCTAATTGGTGTAAGGTGATATCTCAATGTGATTTTGATTTGAACTTCCCTGATCGCTAATAATGATGAACATTTTTTCATGTGTCTGTTAGCCATTTGTATGTCTTCTTTTGAGAAGTGTCTGTTCATGTTGTCTGCCTATTTTTTGACTTGATTATTTGTTTTTTGTGTGTTGGGTTTGAGAAGTTCTTTATAGATCTTGCATATCAACCCTTTGTAATGTAATTTACAAATACCTTCTCCTATTCTGTTGGATTTCCTCTTTGTCTTGTTGACTGTTTCCTTTGCTGTGCAGAAGTTTTTATCTTGATGAAGTCCCAAAAGTTCATTCTTTTTTTTGTTTCCCTTGCCTTTGGAGACATATCTTGAAAGAAGTTGCTGTGGCCGATGTCAAAAAGGTTATTGCCTATGTTCTTCAGATTTTTCTAAAGGCACCCTTATACAATCTGAAAAGTTTAATACTCTATCTCAGCATATGTAGTGTATAGAAGAAAATAAAAACATGAATGTTTTTTGGAAAATAAAGTTTCAAAATTGTCCATGGGAGATAAATATGTATGGATTCAAATAGAGCTTTGCATAAAATCACCATAAGTGGCATTTGTGTCAAAGAATATTTTTCATAAGTGTGCCCTATTTAAAAGTTTTAAGTTTGAAAGAATGAGCGATTTCTACAATGAACTTTGCATTTCACAGGACTTTCATCTATATATTGCAAACTGCTTACTAGTTCTTTTTGAGAGACACTTCTGAATGAGGCTCAATAATCATAGTCTTATTACTCCAGTAAAATTTCCTTCTAATGTATCACAGATAATCACTGCTGTGGCAGAAAAGCCAGAAAAGCACAAATACCCAAGGGGAAAGAATTTAGAAGGAAGATATTTGTTAACAGAATGAAACTGAATAAGGGCAAATGAAGTATAAACAGTTGATTATTAGAAAAAAAACTTCAATAGTTTCCCAATCAAGAGATAGAAACCATTTCCTTTGGGACTAAATCAGACTGATTTATTAAATTTGAAATGTTCCAAACCAGTTTGTCTGAGAAAACAGGTAATACTGTTTTTTATAATCCTTTGCAGTTTAAAATGGATTATCATATGAATTTTATTATTTGTTCATTACAATTTTCCTGTAAGGTATATAGGCTAAGGATTATTATTTCATTATTTTGCAGAGTATGAAACTGAGATACGAAAAAGGATACTTGTCTATGGCCATAGGCAATAAATGGCAGATTTTGGTTTAAACTCCAGAAATTTATTCTACTATTTTTAGAAATGCCACTGTTAGAAATTCTGAATAACTGAGCTGGAATAGAACATAGAGTTTTCTACAGTTTCCTCTTTTATGTTGTTAAGCAAAAGAGATTTTTAAAAAAATATTTCAGGGGTTTTTCATTTTTGTTATTACAGAAAAACACGGAGGGCTGAGAATCAAGTTGCCCTCCCTAAAATTGAGAAATAGTAAAGACAACTAAAAGAGAAAAAACTCTGTTATAAATTAGAAATATATTACATCTTGGTCTGAATGACTATGCAGAGTTTACAAATATAAAAAATTATCAAGAGGTTTAAGTTTAATACTAGTACACTTTACTATGTAAGATATATCTTGATAAAAAGGTAAAAATAAAAATAAGTGTGTGTATGTATGTGTCTGTGTATATATTCACATCTGTAATCTCATTCATACATGTAGAACTCTTGTGTGTGCAAAATTAAAGTTGCAATGGCAACTTTGTCCAATGCTTACATAGATATGAGAAAACTTATTTTTTTTTCCGAATGCATGATGAACTGTAAATGAAGACTATAAAACCCATTGTTAGTCATGAGGGGAATGTCAATTTACATAATTAAAATTTCTTTGGGAATTGTTTTGCATTCTTCACTTCTAATGCATAGAAGATCAGTCGGCACAGGAAAGATAATAAATATGCACTCATTGATTAAGTAAAATAAGTTGTAAAAATACAGGATGTGCTTTTGACAAATCTTGCAAGCTCCATTTCTTTCTCTCCCCATATCTGGACTCCATCTTAAATTGGTATGATCCTTGGCTGCTCAGAGTCACCAGACCTTCCTTGGCCAATCCCCCCTTCATGGTCCAAAGGTTCCCCTGAATCTATGTCAGTTCATTCCAACAAAGCATATGTGCATATGTTCACCATCTTGACTCTTATCTGTGAAGTGACCTCACTTAACTGTAAGGAGGAGATGGGTAAGGCATGTGTGTGCATGTGGGAGGGTGAGGGGCCATAAGGTGATGACAAATGAGGTGATAGGCACTACACGGGACACTGATGCTTTACATATCTTAATAAATCCCCACAACACTGCAAGATAAGAATTGATCTCAAGGCAACTAAATACTGTCCCGAAGTATTTCCATTTGAAATAAAGTTGAGAAGAAAAATCTGTTTTTTCTCACTCTGAAGGAGTTCTTCTTATTCTTCTTATTCATATTCTGTATGAATTATAGAACAATAAGACAACATTAGGGCTTTTTAGATAGACAGAAAGAGGTCATCTATTCATATATTTATACACACATATATGTATATATATATGGATTCCTCAGAACACACGTATTCTTTATATACACTGAAACATACTTAGTGTTCCCCAGCTAATTTAAAACATAATCAGGGCTAAAATGTAGATATTCCAATTCCTATTAGAATATGGTGTTTTGGGGACACCTGCATGGCTCAATTGGTTAAGTGTCTGCCTTTGTCTCAGATCCTGGGACTGAACCCCGAGTTGGGCTCACTGCTAAGCAGGGAGCCTGATTCTCCCTCTCCCTCTGCCACTGCCTCTGCTTGTGCTCTCTCTCTGTCTCAAATAAATAGACAACTAAAATCCTAAAAAAAAAAAAAGAATATGATTTTTTTTTTACCTGAAGCAGTAAAGTGCTGAATCCTCTGTTTTTTTGTTTTCTTTCTTTTTTTTTTTTTTAAAATCCCAGATGGACTTGGCATATACTAGGTTTTTACTATTGTTTAATGAATGAATGAAGAATGAATAGTCTGCTGGATGGGCAGTAGCAGTTTGGTCACCTTGATAGTCAGTAAGGAGATTATTATTATTTTTAATCCAGGGAAGGTCTTTGGGCCACCTTGAAAATATCTCCTATATGACAGCCCGCTTTAACTATAGGTACGGATGACAGCCAAGGTAGAAATAATTCTGTCATTCACACAATGGCTATTGGTCACTAATAAGAGGTAGGTATGATTTACTCCAAAGAAGAGAGATACAGTACTTTCTTTTTTTTAAATTTAATTTTATTTTTTCAGTGTTCCAAGATTCATTGTTTATGCACTACACCCAGTGCTCCATGCAATACGTGCCTTCCTTAATAGCCACCACCAGGCTCACCCAACCCCCCACCCCGCTCCTCTCCAAAACCCTCAGTTTGTTTCTCAGAGTCCACAGTTTCTCATGGTTCTTTCTTCCACTGGATTTTATTCCAAGAAAAAATGTTGGTGAAACAGCTCAGAATGTTGCCCAACACAAACATGCTAGTTTTAATCAAAATATGCAATCAATCATTTGGGAAAGATTATTGGGTTCTGCTATAATTCATTTTATATGTGAATATATCATCAAGTTTCCTTATCTCACGTGGGGGAGGTGATCTGTTTGTTCTTTTCACTTCGCCTATAAATGGTTGAACATACCCTTCTCTTCAATGATCAGTGCTAAGTCTGTCCTCCACAGATGCCTGGCCAATTAAGATCAGATATACAACTAAAGTGAATTTCTTTCCAATAGTGAGTGTGTTTGCTGCATAGAGGATGCTGTCCGGGCTTGAGGTTATGGATGCAGATGTAGGAAATTGTCAAAGGGATAAGAGTGATTTCATTAGCTGGAAGTGCTTGAAACTATTTCCATTATAATAATAGTAAGGTCATAAGTCTGATTAAGAATTCATATTCCATATTGGTTAGATTTAATTATAAAAGGCAATTTGTCAAATTAGTGGAAAATTTTATCAAATGCTATCATCATCTGAAATGACACTGGCAAACTAGGAAATGTTTTCTCTCTGCATCACTGAATGTAGATGCCTTGCTTTTGTGGTCACCATGAGAGATACTAACATACAGCTTCATGGGAGAAGAAGAAAAATTGATTATTGGTATATGAAATTAAATGATTTGGCAGAGTAACTACTTTGTTTTTTTTGGTTAAGTAGGGCACTCAAAAAAAACAAAACAAATAAAAACTCAATCTGTATATCACTGAACTTCACACTGCAAGAGAGAAAACAATGAAAGCCCACACCTATACACTACAATAGTAAAAACAGGAAGATTGTCATAGAATTCCATTTTCTGGAAAAAGATGAAGGGTGGCTACCTTCAAGATCCCTTTATACCCTTCTGATGGCCAGAGTCTCCTGGTTGCCTCCTTCTGATTCTGGTGTTGATTGGATATTAGCACTCAGAAAAGTTTGGCAGGTTAAGAATGTGTTCTTTTTACCCTCACCTGTAAACTGCTTGCAAGGTCACTCCAAATCCACAGCTTTAGGCTGTGTTGTGGTGATGAGAAAAAGTGCCACTAACCTAGTGGGATAAGAAGGGAGCTTCTTCCACAGCCCCTTGTTATAAGAACAATCCAGGCCTGGATAAAATAAGTTTTCTCTTCGGTCTGCCCACCGAGGGTGTCATCATCTTCATTGCAGTTGTCATGCCTGGTTTCTTTGGGCCTCCAAATCTACCAATAACAATAGCTGGAAGTCTTTTGTTTCATTTGTCTGTTTGATCTGTAACTTCATAAGAATTTTTTTTTCCCCCAGAATGACTTAAAACAATATTTTGAAATGTGAATTATATAACAGTTTCTCTATAGCTACCTTTATGCTAATGATTCAATAATAGTCTGATTTTCCCATATTGTTTTCATAGTATTTCTAAATCTTCATGAGTAATTAGTAGAAATCCTTGGTCTGTTAAGTCTGTCTTTTTTTCCTGACCTAAATACTTTCCCCATCTTCCTCCTCCCATATGTACTTCTCTCTTCCTTCCCCATCTCCTTCTATGCTTCCTCCTCTCTCTCTTCCCCTGCCTTATTCCACTCTCCTCCTCTCCCACCTCCTCCTCCTCTTTCTTCTCCTTCATTTTCTTCTTCTTTTTCTCTTCCTCCTTTTCTTCTTCTTTATCTCCCTTCCAATTTAACTGGGTGTTCTTTTATATAGAAGTATGTGTATATGTGTCTCATATATGGGTTCCTTGCACTATGACTATTTGTGGATTATCTCTATTTGTATACCTTTTTAAGGTTGAGGGGCCCTTTTCTCCAAAATTTTAAAATTAAGTTGAAAAGAGAAACAATATAGATATTATATCTATTGTGATGCCAAGAACATCAACACTGAGGGGACAATTGACCAAAGGAATGAAGTTAAGACAGCAGGTGCTACTATGTTGTAGAGTCTGTGGTTGTGGGATTGAGATATACTGGCCACGTGGAAAAGCAGGATGAAGAAAGATGGGACAAACTTTGTATGCCTAATTAAATGAACTCAAATATTTCTACAGGTTGGGGCACTGGGTAGCTCAGTCAGTTAAGCATCCAACTCTTGGTTTCAGTTCAGGTCATGATCTCAGAGTAGGTGGGATCGAGCCCTACATCAGGCTCCATGCCGGTGCAGAGTCTAATTGGGATTCTCTCTTTCTCTCTCTGCCCTCTCCCAGCTTGTACACACACTCTCTCTTTCTAATAAATAAATAGATAGATAAATCCTTAAAAAAGAAAACCCAAATATTTCTTCTGGCTATGCAGACTATTATAAATCTTCAATAAATAGACGCCTTACACTTTTGTTTGAAAAAGAATTGAAATCTGGTGACAATCAGACTCTATAGGCCTGTCTCGGTATCTTCAAGGTGTTTGGGAAACTAAGGACCTGAATTTGACAAGAGTTACAGATTAGAGCAGATGCTGGTCACAGATTGGAAGCAGAAACTTAAGAGGAAGCCCAATTAGTGGGCAATTACATAAATGTATGCAAGTACTAGTGAAGGTCTTAACCAGCAAAAATAATATTTGGCAACTGGCAGTGAAGGTTAAGAGAGAATACATAGTCTGTCCGGGCCCCCATAGCAAACTACCACAGACTGGGAGGCTTCTATCACAGACATTTATTTTCTCACAGATCTGGAGGCTGCAGAGTCAAAGATAAGAGCAAAGGCCTATTTGGTGTTTGCAGAGGGCTCTTCCCCTGGCTTCCAGATGGCCCCTTTTGGCCCTGTCGTCACAAGGCAGAGGGAGGGAGCAAGAGGTCTAATGTCTCTTCTTACAAGGACAATGATCCTAGTGGATCGGGGCTCCACCCCTATGATCTCATTTAACCTCAGATATCTCCTTATAGGCCTCATCCTTTAACACAATCACACTGAGTGTTAGGGCTTCAGCATAAATCTTGGGAGGACACAATCCAGTTCATCGCAGAGAGGAAGAAACCTAACTGTGGCGCTCTCTCTCTTAAGGCCTCTTCTACATCAAGAAGCCCAAAATGTTCAATCATAGGTGACGTTTCGCACTTTGTTCTACTCTTAGAGGCTCCAGAAAGAACCCTAATATTTCAAAAGGTGTGTTTGACACTGGAAATAATCTTGGGTCACACTAAAATAGGTGTTACTACGTACAAGAAAAAAATAGGGAAAAGTTTCAGGAAATTGGGAGGCAAAGGATTGTCCTCATCTATGCAAAGTCTCGCCATCATAACCTGATCATTGTTGGTCACTTGCCAGCCCCAGCTAGCCTCACCTGGAAGCTCCTCATGGTCTCCAGGTCTCAGGTGAAGAGAACGAGTGGCCTTCTAGCTGCAGCATTCAGGGAAGTCACACGCTACTTCTAATTCCCACAACAGCTCTACATAGAGGGAGACTGGAAGTCAGCACAGAGATTCTATGGTTTGAAAACCCCAATTAGGAAAGCTTTGTAAATCATGTGGGAAAATTCCAGGAAAGGATTTGAACTCTTTGGCTCCCACCTTTAAGACCAAAATCATGTGACAAGAAGTTACATCTGGTCTCGGAACCCACAGTTTGTCCTGAGCCTCATGCTTGATAGAATCTTCCTCCCGTACCTTATTAGGAGGGGATAGTGGGCATGCTCCGGGAAGAGACACATAAACAGCTGGTGGTATGGTTTTGAAGCATGTTCTCAAACCTAAGTGCATGTTTCCAACTCAAATATCTCTGGCTGAATGTAAGGGGCAGTTGGACGGTTTCCTTCTAGGCTTAGTGCAGTGTTTATTGGTCCAAGCTATTCAAAATGCGAACAGAATCCTGCCTCCTTTCAAATACAGGCCACATGATTATATATCTGATCTTAAATATGAACAGCAAATAATGTCACAGTTTTTTCAACCACTCTTATAATCCGCATGACCTGCATTTTTAAGACTTCCTAAAGCTTTCATTATCCCTAGAATTTTCATGATTTAACAGTGAGATATTTTGCAATAGGCAGAGCTTTTATCTGGTGGTTCTTACCTGCCCCCTTCTTTTTCTAGACAACTAGACTGGTTTGAGCATCTAAGGGACAATGGCACTAGAATCAATTGTGAGGAAATGAGACACTTTTGAATTGAGCTTGGTCTTGAACCCAGAGGTAAATCTCTGCCAAGTGAGCATTTAGCTCCAGTATCCTGATTTCCCTTGGTTAAAACAAAAGCTTCTAGAAAAGCTAATTTATACTAATCTCATCAAATCGATCAACTCTTATTATTTGATATAGAATTCATAGTACAGTGAATGTAGGCATGACTAATTGTCATGTTTCCTCCTGTTGTTTATTGGACTAGGACTGCATTATCGGGAGAAGGGAAATCATCGGAGAAGCATCCATTGATTTGGGGATTATTAGCTTGAATCATGCTACAGAAGACAGGCACGCAGTACATTACATGTGGATTTTACAACAACTTTTCTTTCAAATATTGTTAGGTAGAATTTCTTATATTTAGAAATCTTATACCCAAGAGTATTAAAAGTCAATAGAAGGTCAGTGTTCCAGGATATTTGTCCATTTTTCCTAATAGCAAACAAATCATTTAGTTGGAACCTGGCCATTTCACCAGTACATCTTGTTTCAATATCGAAGTCTGAGGATTTTTATCCCATCCTGGTTATGTCCTCCCCACTTTGATGGACTCTGCTTTGTTTTGTTGAACTGTTTGGGATAAAATATTAATTGAAGGCAAAAGATGAGGAAGCAAAGTAGTGAGTATTTATAATTCTGTTGGGGGATTTTGTTATAAAGAGAAATGAGAAAGTAAGTAGCGGCCGGAGGGGATGTTAGTTATACTTTGCTTTGGATGTTTGCTTTGCTCTGCTTTTTAGTTCTTCACTTGCTTTTTAGTCTTGAAGATAGGTTAGTCTGTAGCAAGTTGGTATGATGCAAAGTGATGATGTAAATGAGAGAGGAATTCAGATTGCCACAAGAGGAGAGTAGTTAGCAACTGTTCCACAGTCTATCCATCATAGTCCATTCCCTTGGTTGGCTATTCCCTACGTACTAATGTATAGATCCAGTTCCAGGTCCCGTTACCGAAATATGCCTAATTTCATTCCAATGAACTGCATTTCTGCCCCAATTATATAGATAAGATTAAGCCACAAATCAATGAGCTCAAAGATCTCTCACTGAATTTGTCCTGTTTATGATCATCATTGCTCATGTGACCTTGCTTGTGACAGTTTGCTGAGCTTGTGACAGTTTGCTGAACTTCAGACATTACAATGAAGGACAGAGGAGAAAGCCTTGGGCGGGGCCTCAGACGTGGCTTTGCTGTCTGGATATGCTTCTGACACTGTGCTAGATCTTACACATGCATTGCTTCAATTAAGCCTCACAGAAACCATGTGAGATTGTCAGTATCCCCATTTTGCTGATCAGAATACTGAAGTCCAAAAACATTGAAGAATTTGCCAATACTTGTAAGTAGTCATTTTGCAATTAGAATTCAGATCTCCCAATTTCCTCCAAAGGCTGGCCTTGCCCCTGTTTATCTCACTAATAGATAAAGCTTTGCAGCACAAGGGGCAGGGGTGGGGGACAGAATTGGGGTTAGTCACAAAATAGAGTATGGCATCTGGCTGAACAATAGGAGATAAAGGACAGTTAACTGCTGACATCTAAATTTTTCCCCCACCAGCCAGTAATTTCTTAATAAAAAATAGAGAGTCTACCTGATGGCCTGTACAACAGGTCTAAGCATTTAGCATTTCCAGGGTGCTAAGTCATAAGCAGATATCTAAAATAATTTCTGACATTTTGGTAGTGTTGGATGCCATTTATGTACTCAGGGCCCTAATATCTGGGCAGTGTTAGTAGCATCATTCTCTCAGATATGTTAAACTTATTTGTAATAGTTCTCTAAATTTCACTGAAGGACTGAAGAAGAAAAGAACTAAAAATACGTGGCAGCATAAACATAGCAAGCCATCTGCCAACACACACTCTTGGAAATAGAGCAGCCTCACTCCTGGTGTCTTCTTTTTTAGAACAGCAATAATGTTGGAGTCCCTTTTCCCTTAAAGTCTTAGAGGCAGAGCAAAAATTTCATGGTAAAATACTTCAGTTCAGCACAGTAATATCAGTAGAGCTCAGACTATGTATGAATGAGGGGGAGGAATTTGTTAATACAAATGTCATTTCTTTCCTTTTTGTTCTCTGATGCCATGATGCCAAGTGCCTTTTAATTTTTACAATATTCGTAAGAAATTTTTGCAAAACCTTCCGTAACGTTTTATTTCTTACAGATGCAATGAGATCATGTACAGTTGGGGCCAAACTGTTTCCATTGAGGAAGAAATCTATGGATTTCAGAAAGGTTTTTTTTTTCCCCCCCTTAGGACAAACCATGGAAAATTTTCAAGGATGTTGGATTTTTTTCTTGTAAACAATTTCAGCTTTCATTTATCTAACTGCCAACAACCCAGGCTACTTCAGTGAATTGAATGCAAGCTTGCTCTTCAAAATTAACTCTTTGGGCTATGGTTTATTAACTTACTGCAAGATCGAATCAATATTCAACAAATTTAAATTTGTTGTCTAGCTTTACCGCATGCATGCTTGGAACCAAAGATTCTTGGAGGGCAGTGCATTTAAAGAATTATCATGTCCAATCATTTCAGCCTGTGAATGGAGGAGCCAAATCCTGAGGGATAATACCTGCCATACATTTTGTTCTAAATCACACAGCGGAGAAGTGGCAGAGCTCAGACTAGAACCACTTGCCACTCTTTAGTACTAAAATCATTCCTCTATAGCCCTTCTTACCAACCATGACTGGTTTACAGATGGAAAACAGAGAGTGTAGCTGAAAACACAAACATTTAAAAGGTTTAGAAATAAATAATACTATCAAGTGAAGCTTTTGTCTTGTTTCCTACTCTTCCTTTGAGCAAAAGCCCAAACTCCATCGTTTTGTATTTAATCTACTTAATAACTTTATTATGAGAATATAAGGCTCTGTCTATGAATTCTTCTCACCAAAGTCCCCTTATCTAACCTGGCATTTCAATGGCTTATTTGTAGGTTACTTGTGATTATGTCCCCAGACCGAACTAAATATGTATGTTCTTGGAAATGCATCCAAAGGGATGCCAGAAAGAGAAAACTGTGGTACATTCTGCCCTTATTTCTTACACCTGAGTTTGTCTTTTTTTGATTTTGGGGGAGTCAGGCAAAACCTAGGAAGCCAGAGTTCTGACACCATCCCTGACAAGTGAGAGTCCCATTCCACAGCGAGAAATGAGGCTGTGAGGAGGGAAGCCAGGCTCCCACTCTCTCTGCTTCACTCCTCTTGAGTGTCCATGGTCCATGGCTTGCTTCCGAATCTGATTCGCTTTCCTTCAGCTTTGTGGGAAACGTGTTGATTTTCCCTTTTTCTTTTCTTCTTTTCTTTTGTTTTCCTTTTCTTTCTTTTCTCTTTAAGATTGTATTTATTTATTTGACAGAGAGAGAGAGACTACAAGAGAAGGAACACAAGCAGGGGGAGTGGGAGAGGGAGAAGCAGGCTCTTCCCATTAGCAGGGCACTGGATGTGGGGTACAATCCCAGGACCCTGGAATCATGACCTGAGCTGAATCATGACACTCAACACCTGAGCCACACACGCTCACCCTAATTTTTCCAGGTCACAAAACAGACCTCTCCTTTCTCTGAATTTTTATATCCCTTCAGGGGCCTTGAGATAATTTAACCAAGTTTTATATTAATGCTAAGGAAATATCCTTAGGTATTAGGAAAATATTTATGTATAAAGAATGGTACACTTAAGAAAATCTTAAAAAGGACAAAAATATATGAAATGCCCCATCTTTAGGGAATGTTCATGTACATTCTTGTATAATCAGTCAATGGAATTTGCATGACTATTTAAAAATTTTGTCAAGACTGTAATAACATAGAAAAATGTTTATTATATAAAGTGAAGAAAGCAGGGCACACAATTTTATATCAGCATGATAATTATGGAATGAAAAACCTTTACATAAAAATGCTGAGAAGATTTACAAAAATATATTTGCAGTATTTTTACATGGCTAGTAATATTTTGGATGATTTAAAAGTATCTTTTATATATTTCTCAAATTCTTTTTTCATATATTCTACTTTCATATATTTCTAAATTCTGTTTAATTTATTCATTCAACAAATATTTAGAGAGCACAAAATATGTGTGAGGTTCCCTGCTAAGTGTTGAGACAGGCAAAGGGAGTTAGCTAACTGTCTGCAAGGACTAATGAAAAATAATTCAGAAGCAACCACAGCATGATGAATGAAGTTCAAGGATGGAGTAAGCCAGATTTTGCAAAAATATAAGAAAGGGCGCCAGAAATTTGGAAGGCAAAATAAAGGGAGGAGTACGATTAGGATATCTTTAGCAGAAAATAATAGAAACCATGATGGAAAATGTTTTTAAAAATTAAAACATAGGGGCACCTGGGTGGCTCAGGGTTTAAAGCCTCTGCCTTTGGCTCAGGTCATGATCCCAGGGTCCTGGGATCGAGCCCCGCATCAGGCTCTCTGCTCAGCAGGGAGCCTGCTCCCCCCCCCACTCTCTACCTGCCTCACTGCCTACTTGTGATCTCTCTCTGTCAAATAAATAAAGAAATAATCTTTAAAAATAATAAATAAATAAATAAATAAGGGCGCCTGGGTGGCTAAGTCTGCTTCAGCGGCTGCATCTTGATTTCAGCCCAGACCATAATCTCAGGATTGTGACAGGAGCCCGTGATGGGCTCCATGCTGGGTGTGGGGCCTGTTTGGGATTCTCTCTCTCCCTCTTCCTCTGTCCCTAACCGCTCCCCCGTCAACATACTCTGTCCCTCTCTAAAATAAATAAATAACTCTTTAAAAAATAATAAATCTGATTGTTCATGTGGATTTAATCGTGTCCCTGAAAAATATATGTTGAAGTCCTAAGTCCTGTATCTATGAACCTTCTTTGGAAATAGGATTTTTGCAGATGTAATCAAGTTACACAAGTAAAAAGGAGATCACACCTGATGAGGATGGGCTTCAAATCTAACAATTGGTGTCCTTATAAGGAGGGGGATGTTTGCAGACAGAGACCCCTAGGAGATACACATGAAGTGAAGAAGACTACATGAAAATGGGAGCAGAGACTGGAAGGTGATGACTGCAAGCCAATAAATACCAAGGATGCAGGCAGCCACCAGAAGCAGGGGAGGCAGGGAACAGACTCTCCCATTGAGCCCTGAGAAGGAATCAACCTGGCTGACACCTTGATTTGGGACTTCTGGCCTCTTGAACTGGGAAATTTACTCTTTCTGTTGCATTAAGCCACACAGTGTGTGGTAATTTGTTACAGCAGCCCTGGGAAACTAATACAGAGCCTATAATTGGAAGTCCAAAGTATGGGTAGAGTTCAAGGTTAGCTTAACTCGATGGATGCTTTTCCATTTCTTCCTTCCACTCTCAGCTGTTTGTTCCCCTTCTGGGTGACAGCATTATCTTCACATGGGGCTAAACAACTGCGGCAGTCTGTAGCTTTACGCCTACACAGAACACGGAGAGGAAGAAAAAGGTGTCTCTTTCTATGCCTATTTCTTTAGAAGGAAGAAAAAAAAATTCTCAGATACCTTTCAGAAACTTCACATTGTTTTCATTAGCTCCCAATTAAATAAAAATGCCCCCCTCCCAAACAACATCCTTGGCTCAGAGAACACTGTGAATTATGGACTTAAGCCTGGCTTCCCATATCATTCACTGGAAAGACAGATGGTATGTCTGTTTTAAGATCAGGCAGCGTCAGGAGCTTGGGAGGGTCCTCCAGTGAGAACATGGGCTCTATGGGAGCAAGGTGGACACTTGAACAAAAGCAGTGCTTCATGAGTGCTTCATCAGGTATGAATCTGGGATAGGGGGAAGAAGGGATGGATGGATGCTGGGTGAGGTCAGTTTCTAGCTGAGATGGGAAGATGATTAGGATTAAAATGGCAAAAGGGGAGACAGCAAGTGAGAGGCTTGCAGACACCTAGAGACACCTAGAAAGACCAATAGGGTGCTGTGTGAAAACTATGGAATGCAGCAGGGTGTGGAGGGTGGGTACTGAGCATGGCCTTATGGACCCCTGAAGCCGTTTAGACTTCATCGTAAGAGCTATGAGAATGTTTTTGAAGAGAATTGTGTAGGCAGGTGATATTTTCAGATTTGTGTTTTCAGTACAGTGTTCTGGTTTCAATATGATGAGAGTGTTTTAGAATTTAAATCTAGAAATTATCATATTGAGGGAGGAAGGTTGTTGCAGTAACAGAAGTAAGAGAATCATGGTCGAGTTTAGAGTGTTGGCATTAAGATGGAAAGATGGGGATGAATTTGGATCCATCTAGCATGAGTTATGAACTATAAAATATTGAAATTTGTGTGTATAAACACATACACGCACACACACATACATAAATACAAATCAATTGCCTCACATGAACAAAAGTTGTCTTGTATTATCTTCCAGCTGTTCCATTTTTATATGGAAGCTGAAAAATCAAAACACAGGCTGGTCATTCACTGTTTTTTAATCTCCCCACTGTTACCACTCTCCCCTACTCATAAGAGTCTAAGATAGGGATGGGCATATTTTAACTTACAAAATGGTAACACATCCTACTCATCCTAACTCCTTAAATAAGGTTTTTATCCTATCCTTCACATTCTCTACCATCCTGTCAATAGCCCTGAATGCTGCATGATAGACAAACTTGGGTATTACCATCCATGTTACCCAGGGATTGGCTTAATTAGAGTTTGTTTGGGCCAGCTTAGAAATGTCCAGATCCTCAGCACCATTAGGACTCCCTCCACCTCCGACTATATCTCCATATATTAAATAACAATCCTTTTGTTGTTGTTATTGCTTAATTACTCCCCATAGCTTCCTGTTCTTCTGTCATCTATTCAGGCAGTGGGCTCAATCCATGCTGCATCACCTGGGGGTGGGGGGATGAGGCAAGAATGGAAACCAGAAGAGCACAAGATACTTTGGCTTTATTCCTAATGACTAACTGACTAGGAAAACTGAAGGGGTTTTGTTTCTGTGGATGAGGTACAAGGAAGGAAGAAAGGGACACCAAGACATAGAGAGAGTACCAACTAGAAACATCTTCCCTGGGACAGTGAGGAAAAAGGATAGAAAGAAGTAAAGAGGGAGAGCAGGAGGCTGGTAGAGCTCTATGAATTTCACATGGAAAAAGAGAACTAGCATCAAACATCTTCCTTCTTAGCACTACCAGAGAGAGGGCAAGACTCTAAAACGGAACAACTGTGGTATAAATCTGAGGAAATAGAATCTCAGACAATCTTGTAACAATTTATGAACCTTCAGGAGCTTAAGAACCAGCAGAACTCCCCTGGACTTGAGGCCATGTTGATGGGCACAGTAACATTTCCATTCAACCTATGTGAATGAGGACTCAGAGAGCTTCCCTTATTCCTTGACCCACAACATAGGACTCAGAAACTGTGTGATAAACTTGACTGGGAAAAGCTGAGTTAATTATTTAGTCTGCTGGCGAAATAAAACGACCGTCATATTCTTTGCACACCTGAACTTGTGGACTGAAATTCATATCCATCTGCCTTTTTTTTTTTTAAGATTTTATTTATTTATTTGACAGACAGATCACAAGTAGGCAGAGAGGCAGGCAGAGAGAGAGAGGAGGAAGCAGGCTCCCCCGTGGAGCAGAGAGCCCGATGTGGGGCTCGATCCCAGGACCCCGAGATCACGACCCGGGCCGAAAGCAGAGGCTTAACCCACTGAGCCACCCAGGCGCCCCTCCATCTGCCATTTTACAGAACTGTACTATTGACTATTTCAAGTCCAATGCCGTTGTCAGGAATTTTATCTTCTCTTTCACTTAGTTTGTATTATCTTACAGATAGCAGAAAAATTATGGCTGAGGCAAAGACGTGTTTTGGTTGTTTCTTTTGCTTATTTATTTTTTCCGGAGGAAATAAGGAGTAGATGTTCACAGGTGTTGATTTCAGACATACAGTGATGGCATCTGAAGCATAAGCTTGTTCCTTTTGCTATGCTCACCATGTTGATGTCACTCTCATGCCATGTCGTTATCACAACCTCAGACATCATGTGCATGTTTAAAATAAGTATGAAAGGGAAGACAGGTGTCAGCTACACCTGAACTTCTTTATTAGAAAAGAAAATGTTTTCCCAAGGAACTCCCGTTCATCTCACTGAATATCTAATGGCACACCTTGCTGTGAGGGATGCTGGAGCTGAGTAGATGGTTGTAATGAATAAAATCAGAGTTATATTAGAAAAGAATCTGGGGGAATGTTTATGGGTTATGTCATTGACAGTGTTTCCTTCTCACTAATGGACAAATAAGAAAAGGGGAAAAAAGCCTTTCCTAATTGTTTTCTACTACTTGGCAACAATCACTCTTACTCACAAGCCCAGAGTTTACTTGGACACTTTTAGGACAGGATGATAAGCTGAATAATTTCATATGGTTGTGTGTTAATGATGGACTTTACATCCATTATTTGATTCTTTTTCCACTGCCATCTCTGTTTATCAAACACAGATTAGTATCAGAGTTGTAAACCTCTAATAGAAAGAAAAAACGATCTTGGCTCTTTTCCTGTTCATTTTCCACTTATACTCTTAGAATTAAAATAAACTCCAGCCATAAGTAGAAGCCATATTCTATCAGGGTTGGTGAGTTTTGATAATACTGGACAAATCCTACCTTGCGAATGTTCACTTCAGTGTTGATTGTGAAGCCCAAAGGCATCTCCGCATAAATCCCTTCATAGTCATTCCCACATGTGAAGAGAGGGAGGAAGGATGGCAGGGCTTGGGGCTTGGAGACAGTTCTGTGGATGACTTACTTAGCACTGTCTCATTGATGAGGGTATGATAGCCAAACTAGAACCTATCACACCTTGACCAAAATGACTTACAAAAGTGCAAAGCACTGGCAGCTAGGAGGAAAGAGAAAGGAGACGATGTGCCTTTGCAGAGTTCCTCTCCCTAAGCCATCTAAGAGCAGTGATGGATGTCAGCCCAAAAGTTAAAACTGAGAAAACCTAAGTGTATATATTTTCCTCCACTGGGAGAAGGACGGAGGAGGCCAGTAAGATCTATGGCACATTCTGGCTTACTTTGGCATTTACTTTTAAGCCTGAGGCCACATTTGTCTGATGAATACCAGGGCCTTCCTTGGAAATGTAGACCATGTAATCATGGCCTGAATATGTCACATCACTTTTCATTTATTTTGCATTGATCAGCCTTTATTCAGATTGAACCCATAATGAAAAGATATTCTCACTCTGAGGGGTGTGTGTGTGTGTGTGTGTGTGTGTGTGTGTGTGTGTGTGTGATTTGTCCTAGAATACTGTCAGCTGCACTCATGCATGTACTAATTCTTTTAATCAATCACTGAATATTTATATGATATCTGCTTACATGGTTGGCGGTGTAGATAGTCTGGATAACAAGACAAAGGGCGGGGGCGGGGGGACGGGGGTCAGGATCCTGACCTTCTGAACTACAACACAGCCTGGCACCATGCAAAACTGTGACATCAATCACATCTCCTCCCACACACTTGGATTTTAGTCCTGCACCCAGCTTTGTTCTTCTCCCTCAGTCTCTATCCAGCACTTGTAATCATGCATGCAGAAGACGTATCTTCATCTGATTCAGAATAAACGATGAAAGAAGAGAGTGTGGGTCGATGGTCTATGACTTGATTTTCAGCTTTTCAGGCAGCAATAGCATAGCCGCTAGCTTTCTGTAGCCCAGAATCCTCCTCGTGACTTCTGCTGCAAAAATATATATCTTGGGAAATAAACTCCTTCTGTAGCACTTTGGTATTTGTTGCATTTTTCCTTGTCTACTTCCTCCACTTTTTTTTTTTTGTTTTTGTTTTCTATTTAAGAAATGTTTATATGTTTACCAGGGAACATGGAGCAGTATAAATGCTTTGCCCTATAGAACATTTTGCAGTTTTCAATTATTAGAGTAATTAATCTTTTTTTTGAAATATTTTATTTAATTATTTGACAGAGAGAGAAAGAGATCACAAGCAGGCAGAGAGACAAGCTGAAGGGGGAAGCAGGCTCTCCGCCAAGCACAGAGCCTGAAGTGGGGCTTGATCCCAGGACCCTAAGATCATGACCCGAGCTGAAGGCAGAGGCTTAACCCACTGAGCCACCCAGGTGCCCCTTGAGTAATCTTCATACAGAACTCCCACTAGAATGGTAGGAAGGAGTGGAAGTGAGATCCTTCATTTGGTAGGGCCCCATCATTCAACGGGTGAGCCAACCGCCAGACCTCAGCTTTCTAATGAGTTTTGAGCTTCTCATCGCTTCTCTTCAATTGAACTTGGTCCTGAAGGCAATTTCCTCTGAGCTCTGTGCCTCACCTCTTCTCTGACCCCTGCCTTTCATGATCAGAACATACTCGGCTAAGATCTGCCTGTTTTCTTGGAGAAGGAAAAATAAGCTCCTCTCACTAGTGCTCCTCTATTTTTATTTGGTCGTTTCTCAAAACTGCATGATTCTGTGCCAGGAAAATGGGAATCTGACAACCGGCCTCTGTGTCACATTCAACTGGACCATTCTCAACCTCCTATCTTCACTGATATTCAATTCCCAACAAGAAGAATGTGTCAAGAAAGCAGGCTGCCCAGAGCTTTTGTCTACCTGCTTCAAATCTCTTGAGTCACTTGGTGCTACCTTAAAGAATTCTAAATTTCAGTTAAATGCGTTTAAGATATTTAGACAAGGGAAGAAACAGAGCCTGTTTGTGTACAGCGTGTTTACACCACAGTATAATTCTCTTACTTGGAAAATGAAAGACATTTCAATATTGTCTTAAATAATACTTCTTATTAATCTAAGAATAACAATGATTAAAAATTTATTTTTCTGGAACAGGAGATTACCTAGTTTAGCTATCACCGGTAGGCAATGGGCAGTTCTCACATTTTACAGAAATATAACCGAGACAGTTAAGGTTAAATGTTTTACAGACTGTCACAGAAGGGTTTTCTAGCAACTGGATGTTTTTGGACACTTTTCCTTTCTTCTGTCATCATTCTAACTTTCTTCTGGAAGAACATAGGTTATGAACTCAGACAGACCTCTCTCTTATGCCTCTTATGAGCTCCCTAGTCTTCCACACCCCACTTAATGTGTTAGCTTAAATTCCCTTGCTTTGTAAAATGCAGAAAACAACTATTTTGTAGGGATGCTGTAAGGATTGGAGACTGTCTTTGGAAAAGTCTTTTGAAAAAGATGCCCAAAAAATGATTGTCATTTTCATGTCATTTAATACACAGTATTTACTCAATACTTTGCCTGCAAAACAATAGCGGACACGAGGGAAATAAGATGGATAAAAGATGCAGCCGTGTGTAAGAGGAACTCATATCCTTGTCTCACGGAGTGGGAGGAAAGCAACATATAATTGCAATGCTATCCAAGACAAAAACTTCTGTAAGAGATGTCCTGAATCCACCTGAGATGCACAAACCCAGCCTGTCTTAGCTGCAGCTTCAATGACTACAGTGGCATTTAGACATGGGAACAGGGACACTTCAAGAATTGCATGAGTTTTCATGTGCAGTAATGGAGTGACTCGCTTCACTTTTTGGCTCGTCAAGGTCAACAACTTTTCAGGGGTTCCCGTTTTGTCCCAGACAGAGAAGTCTCGGTTGGATGAATGGCCCCTACTTCTGCTTCTTTAAGTTCAACAACAGAGCTGGTTAATGACTTGTGACAAATAATTATTTACACCCTCAGATTTTATCGAGGTCGCCCAAACCAGGGCACTGATTTGAGTTAGTTGTGCTAAGAGAAGCTTGCTTTGTCTCTGGGAATGAATTTCCATAATCTCCTGACCTTAATCTCATAATCATGGATATTCAGAGAGATTCAGGCAAAAACCCACAAGTCCTCCAACTGCATGTTTGCCCTCTGGTTCTGTGTCCCTCTGCCCGAGGGACTGACATCCCTGAACTGTCCTTTTTTATCACCTGCAGGGTGCACTGGCATTTCTGCTTCGGACCATCAAACTTTAAAGCATCGTGAGGACCCCGAGCCAACCCAGGAAAAGCGTGCCCTTTCTGGTCCAGCACCTGTCTGTTTGCTCAGCTCCATAAACTGCTGACTTACAAGAGCTACTCACAGAGCTTGCGAGTAATCCAATTACTGAAGCTTAGCTGGGAGGGCTTATCCCAAACAAAGCAGTGCAGGCTGGCTTTCCAAAGAAAGGGGGCAGTCAAGGGGAGAAGCCAAGTCAAAAACTTTGGAGCTAGCAGAGCAGTAGTGCAGAGTGAGTGATTAAATTCTTTTTGTCTTTTCAATCAGAGCTTTCACATAAAGAGTAAAGAGCATCTCTACTTGCTGCAGATCTGGGTATCTTGACAGATTTAATTCGGCCTCGCTTTCTGGCTGATGTGGAGTGACACGCAGTACAGCCTGGCCTGGCATCTCAGATGGATGAAATTGCATGTGGGGCTTTTCAGCTCCCACCTTCTCCCTCTTTTCTGATCTTAGGGAATGGAGGTGCAAGGTACTGCATCTGGGTCCCAGAAAGGAAGGTGACACTTTCTGGAGGCAACTTCTATGAGCACGGAGTAGGATGGAATTGACAAGTGACATTGCTGTGCAGCTTTGCTCCGTAGTTCAGAGTCGTGGTAGAGGGCGCAGGTTCTGAATTGGATTCTGCCATGCCAGCCTTAAGAAAATGATTTCATGGGGCGCCTGGGTGGCTCAGAGGGTTAAAGCCTCCGCCTTCAGCTCGGGTCCTGATCCCAAGATCCTGGGATCGAGCCCCGCATTGGGCTCTCTGCTTGGCAGGGAGCCTGCTTCCTCATCTCTGCCTACTTGTGATCTCCGTCTGTCAAATAAATAAATAAAATATTTTTTAAAAAAGATTAAAAAAAAAGAAAATTATTTCATACCTGTTAGCCTTAAGTTTCATCATCCCCAAAATGAGGCAAATGTTAACTCATGCCTCAGAGGGTTGTAGTGAGAATAATTCCTGCCATGTTTTGGGCAAATTATCTGATGCAGGCTATGGACCTAATTAGTGTTAACAACCAGTGAAATATGTCATAATTTGATAAAGATAATAGTGTCAATAGCATGCACCATTTCATGGTTCCTGGAACAAAACAATTCAGTGACACTATCCTATATTAAGTTGGCCTGATGAAAACTGCAGCTTTGAAAAGCCATCAGATTGTGATGCTTTATTTAACATAAATGAGATTAGCACTTTGCAGCAGAGTCTGTGGGGCCTTTGACTATTAGCCTATGAGGAATAAGAAGTCTCTAGAAACCAGGCACATTGACAGCTGCCATAAAAGCCCAGTTAGAGATCCAGTTGGAGATCTGGTTGAGGGTAAGGACAAATAGTTGCTCATTGGATAGGCTCTCCAGGAGAAAGGGGAAGAAGGGGAGACGCTGAGCTGCTGCATTCTCTCCTGACTGTTCATCCAAAATGCCACTTGCTCTTAAATGGCACAACATATATCTGCAAAGAAGGGTTGATCCGGTAGCAAAGGAGAGTAATATAATGTCTAGAAAGAAACATGCAATTCTGGCCATTGTGTTCCTTTAAATCCAGAAGGTACAAACGATTTTGGGAAACAAATACATTTTACTGCCCCCTAATGTTTCTGTTTCTGAGATTGGCATACTGAAGGACTTATGAATCGAGCAAACTAAATAAAAAACAATAGACATAAAACATGAATTCATGTGAAAATTGTGTGAGAATTGTATGAAAATATGTGATATGCATGCTTTAATGAGTGTGTGTATCTTATGTATATGTAATTGAGATGTCTCCACCTCCTCCATTCTTCTGGGGCCATTATTTCCTGTAATTTCAGTGTTCTGTGCACTCTGGACATTCAGGAGTCTGCTCAGGTGGGAGTGCATGTTTGCAGCAACTGGCTGCATGAATTTCTGTCCTTAATTGTTGGGAAGCCTCCAGTGGTTTCTGCCTTCTTTCCTCCATACACCACTGCCTTCACCACTCGCTGCCCCTGCTCCCTGCTTTTGCACAATGCACGCTAGCATGTGGGTGATTCTTGAAACAGACTTTTACTAAGACATATGCACAGTCTAGGAAAGGTAACAAGTCTCAAAAATCAGTGTCCTAGAGTACCTTAGTCTTTTCTTTCTTCCTTCTTTCCTTCCTTTCTTTCCTATTCCTTCCTTCCTTCCTTCCTTCCTTCCTTCCTTCCTTCCTTCCTTCTTTCCTTCTTTGGTTTATTTATTTATTTGAGAGAGAGAGAGAGAGAGAGAGACCAGGGGGGTAGGGGCAGAGGGAGAGGAGAGAGAATCTCAAGCAGACTCCCCACTGAGCAGCCTCCCTGCCGAATGCAGAGCCCAACACAGGTTCAATCTCACTACCCCGAGATCCTGACCTAAGTCGAAATTAAGAGTCAGATGCCTTACTGACTGAGCTACTCAGGCGCACTCCCCCTCACCCTTGGTCTTTTCTAATATGATAAACTTGCACTGTCTTTTGTCTATTTAGCCTTCTACTTGCCAGTAAGTTACTGGAAATTTTCTCCAGTTGTCTAATTGGATCCTTCTTTTTCTATTTCTTCTCCTGTTTCCTCTCCCATCAACATCACTGTCTCCACCTCCACCTCCATTTCTTTTTTTTAAAAATTTTTTAAAGATTTTATTTATTTATTTGACAGATAGATCCCAAGTAGGCAGAGAGGCAGGCAGAGAGACGAAAGGAGGCAGGCTCCCTGCTGAGCAGAGAGCCTGATGCGGGGCTCGATCCCAGGACCCTGGGATCATGACCTGAGCAGAAGGCAGAGGCTTCAACCCACTGAGCCACCCAGGCGCCCCTCCACCTCCATTTCTAAGAAAGAATTATAATCCTTGTTACTTCGTTATGATGTGTGTTTTAACTTACTTCTACCATGTTCCAGAACTACGTGTATATTTTAAGACTTGCTAAGGTACTTTGAAAATGATAAACATATCTATCCTGGATTGAAAACAGTCCCCTCTTTTTTTTTTTTTAAAGACATATTGTATTTCTCATTTCTAAGAAAGCATCCTTCCCACCCAAGCAAATCCCAGGGAAAATGTGTGGATGTGGAAAGATTTCTTTCATTTACAAGAATGCAATGTATGTGTCTATGATAAGGGCAGCCACTAACACTTGCAGAGAGTTTGCAGGATGCCAGGCACTGGGCCAAATGCTTTATTTGCCTCAATTAGTAAATCCTTGCAAAAAGCTTTGGGGGAAAATGTGATTATATCTCCCATCTTGCATTTGAGGAAATGGAGACTTGGAGAAGGAAAATAATTGACCGAAGATGGTGGTGATTAAGTTGGGAACGAAGCCCAGTGGCTCTGACTGGGGAGCTCTCATTCCGTCACTGCATCACTACCTGTGTGTGGCTCTCGTGTTAACCCAAAGCACGGGACAGTGAGTGGGCATTCAGAGCAATCTCTGCCTGTGCATGATGGACTCGGCCTTGCCTGCATCCTAATTATTTGCCCTTTGTCTTCAGTAGGGTGTTGGGTGGAAAAAGAACCAGAGAGAGAGTCATAGGTTCAACAGATCCATGACATTAGGAAAATCTGTTCCTATATCTGGGTCTCATTATTTTTCATCTCAAAATTGGGGGAACAAAAACTTCCTAATTCTCTCCTACATCATGAAGCAGAAAAGTTGAATTTGAAAAGAAATATGCAAAATTTCCTTGATATTCAAAAAACTACAGAAATGTTTGCCACAAGCTCATTGTATTATTATTATTACTGTTATTATTTTATGTAGTTGCTTCTATCCATATGTGACTGCAAACAACCAGACTCTCCCTTTCCCTATTTCCCTAAGGCTTTGCTGATACATTTTTAAAAATCGCCATTCATATTATATTAAATTCAGCAAAATGTAAGAGATTTTCAAACTAATTTATGAAGAGAAAGTTACTTAAGAATGGTTTTCTTAGGTTCAATACTGTTTTTAATTGTATCAAACACTCAATAAAGGGCACAGTTTATATTGGTCCCTGTGGCAAGACTGAGGAGGGGCTGGCATCAAGGAGGTGTCTGGCTCTTTTTGACTCATACTTTTAGTAACTGGCCTATGGAAACCTCAGTCCAAGCGCAAGTGTGCAATCAAGCTTTGGGCTGATTTGAAGCTAACTCCTACATGCTAGAGTCTTGGATTTCCCCTGCAGACTTTACTGGATGAATTTCTAAGCAGACTTATTATCAAACATCTGTCAGGGGCACGTTGAGTGTGATGTGGGTATTAGCATTAAGTTAGCTTGAAAAATCAAAGGCAGATGCCCCCTTTTTAAAGGAGGCATGGATTTTTTTTTTTAATTTCCCTTAAAAACTAAAAGCGTATCACTTTATTTCTTTTTAACCGATCAGTTTATCCCCTCCTTCTGTTAGGAAACAGAGAATAGACCCCAAAACTCAACCCTAGTAATAAAAGCCATTTCAGGAGTACATCTCTGGAACATACTGCCCCATATCTCGAAGGGCCATATGTCCTAACTGCAGATCTTTCTTGAAAATGGTCATAAATGTACTTACCAGATGATACACCAACTAGAAGCACTACAGTGCCAGACTTTAGGGTGTCCAACATTGGCATCACTTTTGGTAGCTGGAACTATAGGGTGGCCCAGGGAGGATGGCAAAGCACCTTCACCAGACAGTGACATGAAGGACCTAACTTGTATCCAGGCACCAAACAGGGCAATAAGGGAACAACCAAGGTTGTCTGCTTAGCAATATTTTCCCATCATTGTGTACATTACCCGAGCAAAACCTCACCGAAAAGAGTACAACTGGTAAAGTAAATTTAATAAAACAATGATTAAATGAATAAAAAATTGAATAAAATGATAGGCAATTCAATCTTTTATTCAACTTTCCACTTTCAAGTTGCATTCTTCCCTTCTATAATTTCTTCTCCCCTTTGCTTCCTTTCCAAAAAAATCTTGCACTTCATTTAGAGCAGACAAAGAAACAAAGCAACACACACACACACACACACACACACACACACACACTCCTGGGCTAATCAGGCAAAGAGCATGCTGGGATTCGTCTAGTAGCATTTATGCCCTTAGTAAAGACCTTGGCTTTGCCCAAAACACTTAAAACAGCAACTGCCATCACTATTCAATCTTACATAAACCAACCCAGGTAAAGAACTGACTATTATGTATTATCTCAGCTGCTAATCTCAAAATCTCTACTTGCCCTTGGCTAAAGGCAGGGGTATGACTCTGGCAAGAGCTATTCTTTGCTAAAGAGAATAATAAGAATAATGAAAGTAAAGGTTTGAACACAGAGGACATGGCCCTTGCTCCTCCGGCTTTCACATATACCATCATAAGTAAGAAATGCACACACAGGTCACACTCTCTATTACAATTTATTCTCAGCCAAAGGGCTATAAGAGGAAACAATATTCTTAAATGGGATTTTCTAAAAGTGCTCAAAGACATAGAAATCTGAGTTGGTAACTTGTTTCAGAGGACTGCAGAATAGTTAGGAATGGTAAGAATGCTCAAGGTCTTTTGTACTTCTCCTTGGAAATGCCTTAGGGTCCTTAGAATTTTCAAAAGTTCAAGTAGAGAAATATATATTTGTATATTAGAAAGTATAAACACATATATTTATAATATATGTATAGTATATCATATGGATGTATAAGTAGTAATATATATACATACACATATACAGATATAATGTGTAGAAAATAGTATGCACATATATGTATATTTTAATTTACATTTACACATATAAAATATTTTAGTACTTTAGGAAGTTCTAGCCTCTTTTGTAAGTTTTGTAAAGGAGGACAAATTTGCTTCACTGTCTTATTTCTGGTAACTATACTTTTTATCTGTAGGCATCCCCCGTGTGTTGGAAGTTGGTATTAATGCCACTCGCTTTTGTGAAAGACATACATCATTACCAGCTTTCACTAACCAAAAGGAAATCCAAAAAGGATTTTTAATTTTATGATAACAGCAAGAAACAAAAGTAGTGTTCAGCCTCTGGTTTTGCAGTGAGCTGTGATACGGGCACGTACCCCCAGCAGCAAGAGTGGTGCCCCCACGCTTCCCAGGAACTACATCAGTACCTCTTCCCAGAAATTTTGAACTGTGTCTGTGAGCATCACATCTTAGCTTGATTTATTTTGTGCATCAGTTAGCAAGATGTGTCCTAAGGTATCAGACAAATCTAAAAGAGGCCCTTTTGTGGGTCTGGGAATGCTCATTTTTTTTCCCGCATAAATGAAGGGTAATGTCTTCTTTGTTTTACATCATTTTTGCTTATGAAAGTTTTCATAGGTGCGCTCTACTTTCAGATAGCAAGAGAAACCTGGAAACATTCTTTATTATTTTTTTCTAACAATGACATTTCTTTTTTTTCCACTTGATCTTTCCCCATTTCTTCTACTCTAGTGAAGTAGTCCATCATGGTGCCCAAGATCTCATGGCTATATGGATGGGGTAAGTGAGCCAGGACCAGCCAGCCACTAGGCCCCATGCCCTACACTGCTCAGAATGAAACCCAGCAGGGACGCCTGGGTGGCTCAGTTGGTTAAGCAGCTGCCTTCG
This sequence comes from Taxidea taxus jeffersonii, assembly GCA_003697995.1. NCBI lineage: Eukaryota > Metazoa > Chordata > Mammalia > Carnivora > Mustelidae > Taxidea > Taxidea taxus. Next base: position 49,805 of record ML107446.1, on the reverse strand, counting down.
GCTCAGGTCATGATCCCAGCGTCCTGGGATTGAGTCCCACATCGGGCTCCTTGCTTGGCAGGGAGCCTGCTTCTCCCTCTGCCTCTGCCTGCCACTCTGTCTGCCTGTGCTCGCACTCTCTCTCTCTCTCTAACAAATAAATAAATAAAATCTTAAAAAAAA
>ML107446.1:0-49243 GCA_003697995.1 Taxidea taxus jeffersonii | reverse complement strand
AAAAAAAAAAAAAAAAAAAAATTAAAAAAAAAAAAAAAAAAAAAGAATGAGACCCAGCAGCACCTCTGACCTGGGCAGACCAATCAGACTCCTCACTTGGAATTTCCAGTGCAGTTTGAATTGACATTGGGTTCTCTACCTTTGGAGAGACTTTGTGAAGCGTAATGCTTCAGAGGAAGAAAAAGAGACATATAATTTCCTTCTTCTTCTTCTTTTTTTTTTTTAATTATTTATTTATTTGGTAGACAGAGATCACAAGTAGGCAGAGAGGCAGGCAGAGAGAGAGAGGGGGAAGCAGGCTCACCGCCGAGCAGAGAGCCCGATGTGGGGCTTGATCCCAGGACCCTGGGATCATGACCTGAGCCGAAGGCAGAGGCTTTAACCCATTGAGCCACCCAAGCACCCCTTTTACTTTTTTTTTTTTTTTTTTTGTCAGAGAGAGAGGGCGAGAGAGCTAGCGATCACAGGCAGACAAAGTGGCAGGCAGAGGCAGAGGAAGAAGCAGGCTCCCTGCCGAGCAAGGAGCCCGATGTGGGACTCTATCCCAGGACGCTGGGATCATGACCTGAGCCGAAGGCAGCCGCTTAACCAACTGAGCCACCCAGGCGTCCCTATAATTCCTTCTTCTACCTGAATCTTTGCATTACGTTTTTCCTGTGAAGAGTTGCACCTCTGCTTATAGGAGTTACAGCAACTGAAGGATAGTTTCTTGATAACAGTTGAGTAACAAGATGGAAGTTTCTGTGGTCTTGGAGGGGACTATGAAAATGTCTTCTTTATCAGGAAAATAGCTTAATAAGTCTGCTTGGGGAAAGTCAACTTAAACCAAGATTTCTGAGTGGGGAGTAGTTACTTTGCACAAAGGAGAATAACATGCAGGATGTGGGCATTCAGGGAAGGAGGGAAGTTATTAAGAGAATATAGAAGAGGTAGGGAGGAAGAAAATGAAGAGAAGACTCTAGTGAGCACAAGAAGGGTCATATCTCTCAGGACTTACCCTGCCCTGCTCTCCTTCAAAGACACAGTATAATGTCCCTACACCCACTGGAGTTTTGAAGTTTGTGTATTTTTTGTGTAAAATGATAAGGGGGCGATACCTTCCCTCCAGGGGCATGAGAGACAGCAGATATACCATAGGTTGTTGTTGATTCTTGACCATAAAGTCAAAAGTGTTTTAAAGGAAACAAAAAATATTTGGGAAGAGATTTGGATTTTTATACACTACAGAAGTCATTCCTAACTAGTTATACAGAGATTGCTAAGAGTTAAATATGCATCAGCTGATGTATGCATTAAAGTTGTAAACTGGATGGATAATACTTTGAATGCTGGGAAAAGAGTAGGACAGCATATTCCTCATTTTAAGGAACATCATTCCTTACCGGCCCACATACAACAATGTGCTACAGGTATTAGGTCCTTTGGAAACCCTCCTGAATAATGAAGGCATAGAGCCTGTAACTTTTCCATTTTAAATGCCTTTGAGGATGTTGCTAACAGACGATAAGCTGGGTTCTGGACATGAAATTCAGAGTGCATTGTGCCTAACCAAATGTCCATGTTCTGCTTGCTAACACTGGTGAAGATTTGTAGCTGTCTTCCCTGACCTCCTCATGCACAACTTCCACTCTCCCCTTAAAGTGCATGATTAGTCACAACTGAGCAGGGAAGGGCAGATCTCGGGATGGTTATACCCCTGTCAGAGTGCCAGGCCAGTAGAACCTCCACTCTCCTGATCTCACTAGGTGGATCCCACTACAGCACCATGTCAGCTTTCTAAAACATTTCACTTGGTTGAAGGATTTTGTTATATGGAAAACATTTCCTTTAATAAATCTGATCACTCAGCTCCTACTAGCTCTGAAAGTCCCTAGAATCTTCTTTCTCTGCTTTTGCTCATACTCTGCTGGATCTTGAACTCCCTCTTGCAGCACAGATGCCATGTCCACATGTGCGATGGAAACTCATAATCTAATTAAAGTCTACTTATTCCAGGGTTTTCCAGCTATTTCTTCCACCTTCTGTATAACCAGTCCATTTTCCCTCTACTTTATTATTTCCATCAGCATTCGAAGATGCAATAATATTCCCTTCCTTCGTTTCCATGTCTTCTATCTGCTCTCTGAAATTATTCTGCTCTCCTTTAAAGAAGAGCTCCATGAATGGCTTATCTATACCAGCTGCTTCAATTATTTCATCTATCATTCCTGTCTTAGTTCACTCTGAACAAGTTTTTAAATCCTTCCCTCCATCCCAACCCCATCACTCAAAGTACCAGTGATTTCTATCCTATACAATCTCTTTAATTCTTGGTTCGTTTCTTACTAAGCCTCTCCACACCATTAGAAAAAGTTGAACAATCCCTAATCTGTAATGGAGAATATTAACAATGGTTTGCTCACATGTATAATTCTGGCTATTACCATGGAACTGAGGATCCAATGAAGTAGCACATAAAAAATATATTTTTAATTAACTACTAGGTACATATTAACTTATTCACAGAATTATACAAAATTCAGTTTACTGAAAAAAAATCCAGTTTACTGGCTTATTTTAAAAGCTAACAAGAAGAGCCAAAGAATGATAGATGATCATACCCATCATCCCTTAATCTTTATAAATTCTAATCTTTGGCATGAGATTTTATTTACTTTATTTAACAAGGAGACTTTAGGGTGCCTGGGTGGCTCAGCCTTTAAGTATTTACCTTCAGCTCAGGTTATGATCCCAGGGTCCTAGGATGGAGCCCCTCATCAGGCTCTCTGCCCAGCAGGAAGCCTGCTTCTCCTTCTCCCTCTCCTGATCCACCTGTTGGTATTCCTTTGCTTGCTCTCTCTCTCTCTCTCTCTCTCTCTCTCTCTCTCTCTGTGTCAAATAAATAAATAGATAAATCTTTAAAAAATAAAAAGGAGACTTAATCTTACACAAACTGTAATTTTTCTTTGCCTCACTCCTTTTCTGGAAAGCAGTCCTATAATGAAAATCATAGAAGAATATTAAGATGAAATTAGAGAAAGTATAGCTCTTAGAAAAGCCTGTGTCAAATGCATAGTTGCCATTTTTTGCTTAGGTCTCCATTCCTATGCCAGTGACCCCAACACTAATCTTCAAATTCCTATATTTTAAAATAAAAATGTTCAAGTCAAGAGCAAACAGTTTGGGCTTCTCAGTTTGTCAATAAAGAATCGAAGTCTTAAAGCAAACTATTAGTATGATTCATGGATTGTTACTTGAACCTGCCCTTCATCTGCCATCCCAGGCTGCCCTCCTAAGTGCCTGGATTTCTGAAAGTTTTGGGTATGATAAGTGACTATGATAGTATGTTGAATTAAAATAATTTCCAAAGTGGATACTGGACTAGACTCTTAAACCCATCCTAATATATTGTTTAAATTGAAGCGATCAGCCCTTATACCAAATTCTTTCTAAGATCAAGTCTATAAGTTTCAATGTTTTGGAATGAAAGGGCAGAGGTGGAAGAAAAGATTGCTTATGATCTCTTCCTTCACAAACACTTCTAAATAGGACACTCTTAAGATTCATCTATTTTCTACTTTGGAATAGATGCAACTGAGATTGAGTATGATATTCATTGCCTCTTTAGGTTGTGACTTGCCTACATAGGTCCCCTGTATTTGGTTACTTTCCTTATTTTCATTTGGAAAATTACTGAGTTAAGTCAGTTTCAAATTATCAACAGGAAAAAAGAAAAACAAAAAACCCTCTGAGGTTTCAATCCTGTTTGCCACTTGTTCCCTGTTCCTCTTTGGTTCTGACTGATCCCTAAAGCTTACTACTGAATCAGAGAACTATTGATCATTGACTAATTTGTTCCTAAGTTCTAATTGTAGAGGTAAGTTATCTATAAATCATCATAGATTTAATTGATTTTTTTAATTTGGAAAAAATGGTGTTCAAACACAAATTTTTTTTTTTGTCTGAACATCTTTATTTTATTATAACTTTTGGCTTTTATTTTAAGATAATTGTAGATTCATATGCAGTTTAAAAAAGATAGAGTTATTCCATTGTAATACTTAGTTTGTCTCCCTCCCCCCATAACATCCTGCAAAATTAATACAATATTACCACAAAGATATTGACATTAATGGAGTCAATACAGAACATTTCCAATAAAACAAAGATCCCTCATGGTGCTCTTGTGAAGACACACCCATTTCTTTTCAGCCTACCACTCCTTCCTTAATTAAAGGCAATAACTAATTTGTTCTCTCTTTCTATGATTTTGTTATTTCAGGAAAGGTACATAAATGAAATCATATCACTATGTGTCATTTAAGAATTTTTGTCTTTCAGCTTACTTTTCATAAAATGTTTTTCTGATCACAGCATGGTAATCAGTACAGAGTTACCTCTGATGGACAATACTTTCAAAAACAAATGTATACAATATCTAGCCTTAGCCTAACAAATGGTACTTTTCTGTCTCTTTTTACTAAGAGGAACCCTCAGAACAATATTCTCTAAGAAAATTCCCATTCACAGGTATCTCATTATCCTTTCATTATTCTGCCAGTGGGATTTTTAGGAAACTACCACATTTGGACAACCACTGTTACTGTTGCTATTGTTGCTTGTAAGGTCTGTCTAAGAGAAACAAAGCTAGACAAGGGCAAAAGGTGGTAAAGGCAGATTTTATTCCATGAGAACTACTCCAGTTCAGAAGAGAGTACAGAGATTACTGAGCTCAGCTTCGCCAAAAGAGAGGACACACGACTTTTTAAATGCTAGGGTGTGCTAAAAGAAAGGCACAAGATCACTGAGGGGGATTGGGTCCATGTGAGTCAGTCAGTTGGGTGGGTTGCTAACTGGTGCTTATCCAAAGGGGAAGCAGACTTCTGTCTTTGTGATGAAGGTAGTTGTGTAAGTTAGAACAAAGTGCCCACTGAAGTTAGGCCCTTACTCTCCCACCAGAGCTATCTCCTGAATATTTATATTTGAAAGAGATTACGTGTAGGTCTTGGGAAGACAGGGCTGTGTAGTAAGAGATTTACAGTTCAAAGGGGCAGAGAAGGGATTTATCAGGGCAAGTTTTCTAAAGTAATTTGTCTAAGAGGGGGTTTGGGGCCTATCCACCTATTACCAGGTTTTGACGAGAACAGACAGTAAACCTACTTGGCAGTGTTAAACTTTCTCAGGTAGGCATTTTTAGGGAGGTCTGGGGTCATTCTAGGAACATGGCTGTATACTTCTAGAAGCCATGCTAGAAGTTTGGTAAGTCTCTTGGTTCAGAAGTTTAGATGGAATCATTTTGTGCGGAAAGCTTTTGTAGTTCCTAGGGCCTACTCTGGGTCAGGTGTAGGGTTTGTCAGAACATTGCATGTAAAATGGCAAATCATCCCTCAAACCCCGAGACAGACTGTTTGCAATCTCTTTCAACATCTGAGAAAATTTAGATTTGTAGAGAGAGCACATGATAATTAATTGGTAGGTCTAGGATTTGAAGCCAGTTTTATATTTTAGGGCAGAATTTTACTGATGTTCTAAAATGTAAAATCTATAAACTTGGTAATATTTTTAGATTCTTTTTTTTTTTACTTTTTTTTTAAAAGATCTTATTTAATTATCTGTTAGAGAGAGAGAGAGAGAGAGAGAGAGAGCGAGCACAGGCAGACAGAGTGGCAGGCAGAGGCAGAGGGAGAAGCAGGCTCCCTGCCAAGCAAGCAGCCCAATGTGGGACTCGATCCCAGGACGCTGGGATCATGACCTGAGCTGAAGGCAGCTGCTTAACCAACTGAGCCACCCAGGCGTCCCATATTTTTAGATTCTTGTTTGAAGAAAATATTTCTAGTGTGGTATTTTTCTAAACTTAAGCTAGTTTTTTTGTTTTTTTTTTTTTCATTTAACACCCTCGTACCATCTCTCCTTTCAATCGAGTTAGATCTTTGGATAAAGCAAAATGAAGAGAAGATGAAATCGGTGATTTTTTTGTTTGTTTGTCTTTAATTTTCTCTATGCTCCTTAACTTTATTTTCCCTATGCATTCATAATTTTCACTCTTCTGTTAGGTTAGAAAGGTGGCATATAGCAGAAGAAAGAGAAAAACAAGAAAATAGTTTAATGGAAGCAATGAAGTGTAATTTAACAATTAGTCAAGATTATACAAAATGCTGAGATTCTCAATTCCAGCCTTATTCACATTTTGAGCTGGGCAGTTCTTTGTCGTGGGGGACAATCTTGTGCACCGTAAGATGCTGAAGAGCATCTCTGGCCTCTTCCATGCAAATGCCAGTAGCGACCTTCCCCACATGATAACCAAAAATATCTCCAGATATTGCCAAATGTCGCTTGACAGGCAAAATAGTCCCAGGTAACACTCACTGGATGAAAGTTGGAAGGAAGGAAGGAGGGAAGGAAAGAGGAAGGGAAGGAAGGAAGGAAGGGAAAGGATGGGAGGAAAGAAAAAAATGAAAAACATTCTACATAATCTGTGTCCTCAACTACTGCCCCATTTCGGTTTGTAAAAACTTCTGAATTTCACCGTAGTGTTCATGGATCCTGCTCTGTTTCAAACTCTGGCTAATATTCTCACAAAGGAGATGGCCTGGTCCTGGTGTGATCTCCATGCTTGGCCCAGGCACCAGTTCTTTGATGAGTTCTTGCTCTGTTTGCTTCTTTGTCTCATACTCCAATTCCATTTGACTCATCGTTTTACACTGAAACACCAGTATCTCTAGGGAGGAAAATACAGTCCTGCTTCTCCAGCCTCCTTGACCTAAATCTTTATTTCCCCCACATAGGCTATGGAAGCTCTGCTCACTCACCTGCTGGGGCATTCCCCACCTTCCTTGCTGCCAAATGCTCTTGATGCTGTTCTCTGTGTTTCCACCTAGGCCACTCATTCTTGTGTGCCACTTAATAAATAAAGCCCCTCACAGATATGTTTAAGAATGAAAGTGTAAGAGCTAAAATCTAAAAGGAGCTAATCCTGGCAAAAGTGTGGGGACTGGCAAAAACAAATAACAGAATTGATTTCCAAAGAGAAATGGGACAAATTAGCCTTGGTGACGAGACCATACATTCTGCAGAAAGTACTCCCAGACTATATACTGCCACAACCAAGAAAGCTGAACTGAATAAAATTAAATTAAATTTTAGAAGGACTCCCCATTAGTTAATTTCTGTTTCAGCCACTTTTCTCTTTTCCCTTTTCTTATATTTGTACAGGTCCTTTCTCTATTATTAATTGCTTTCCTGGTTTTATTAGGTGCATTATATATGCTCTCTGGCAGTGGGGATGTGTTAAGTAGGTCCCTGATGGGTTCTCATTTCCCTTGGTAAGGTTGCATGTGCTACCTGATTAAACAGCCCCTGAATAGATCCCTCAGTTTCAGTGTGTTAAGGGATTATGGGCAAACTAAAGCCATCTTGACGTTTTTTTGCCCGGTTTGGTTTTGAATGAGAAGGAGAGGATAAATCTGTTTTAATTCAGAATTCGAAATAAGAAGAAAGCCGAGGAATTAAATCAACAACCTCGGAAATTAAATCAATAAATAAGCAAATCTTCCACATGCAGGCACTTTATTTTAAAGCTCCTTTTAATGTCTAACCACACTTACCTGGTCACCATCCTCTTGCTCAGCAAGCACGTCAGGAAAAGTACGCCATTTACTGGGAACCACCTTCATGGCCAAGTCTCTCTTCATTTAAAGGGCAGACAAATAATATATCATTTGTTTTGCACTTTTACCTGAAAAGTGCATGGGAATACTTAGCAATCCACATGTTTATTTCATTTTTTACCAGAAGGTCTTGTTCCATAAGAAATTTAAAAAGGAATAGCTTCTAGATACTTAATTCACTTGAACTAAAATATATTCCTCAAGGACTCACAGTGACTTGCAGCAATTGTGTGTTTTGCAAATAAACATTTTAATGCTTTAGAAAAAATTCTGTCCCTCTACCAGTGAAAGGAACCAATTGCACATACTAGGAATCTAAAATTGGGGATGTATTTCCTTCTGAGCTTTTGTTGGTGCTTACATTAGCCTGTTACATACATGGCTTGTTTAGAAAAGGCTGTTGCTCTACTTCGTCTGATTAGAGAGCTTATCAGAACTTGTTCTTCCTAAAATAATTAGAAATCATTTAGTGATGTCACAAACTACTAGGTAACAGTACATATGCATATGGCCTGACCTTACTGACTGGAATATGTAAACCTTTACCTAGTATTTCTTCGGTTAACTTGGATTTGTGATTATTATCAGGTAGTACACCTGATGTCTGTTTGTTTTTGCATGTGTATTATTTATTGGGCTACACCAGAGAGGCAAAATAATTTTAGGACAGGATTCCTGAATATGTTTGGAAGGAAAATAATAGTTCCACTACTGATCAAGAAGACAGGATGTACTAGCAAAATAGAATTTGTTAAGGGTCAGAACAAAAACGCACATTCATATATTTGAGTAAAATCAGTGTGCCTTCAAGCAGAAGTCACAGAGTTGGGTTTTTGAGGTAACTACAAAAGTGTTTCCTTATTTCAGAAACTTAATCATTGCTAATTGAAAAGCTCTTCAAAGCCAACAATGGCAAGTCAGCAGTGTATAAAGTGGAAGATGTAGCTGTGTCTCCATAACATGAAGAGAAGGAAAGACCCATGACCCAGGTACAGGTTTAGGAGAGAAGAATTTCAATAATTTAGGATCACTATCATTCATTGTAATAATACATAAAACTCCTTTTAAAAAAAAAAAGATTGTATTTATTTATTTGTCAGAGAAAGAGAGATCACAAGCAGGGAGAACAGCAGGCAGAGAGAGAAGCAGACTCTCGGCTGAGCAGGGAGCCCAATGCAGGGCTCAATCCCAGGACCCTGGGATCATGACCGGAGCTGAAGACAGATGTTTAACTGACTGAGCCACCCAGGTGTCCCAGTATGTAAACTCCTAACAGTGCAATACATTGAACAAGCCAATATATGGGATGCATTCATCAAGCAATTTTTAAAAATGATTTTATTTATTTATTTGAGAGAGAGCACATGCAAGCAGGGGGAATACCAGGCAGAAGGAGAGAGAAGCAGACTCCCTAAAGAACAGGGAGCCTGATGCGCAGCTTGATCCCAGGATGCTGGGATCATGACCTGAGCCGAAGGCAGCTGCTTAATTGACTGAGCCACCCAGGAGCCCCATCAAGCAATTTTTTAGATCTCTCTTCTTTTTTTTCTTTTAAAAAAATCAGAAACAACAGATCTTCCTTAGTAGAGATTAAGATGAATAAAGTACAGTCTGTTTATGTAATAGAATACTATATGCCATTTTTAGAATGGAGTAGATAAACATAGTTGGACTTTGAAAAATGTCTAGATACATTGTTACATTAAGAAAAGCAAATTACAGAAGAGAATGTATAGTATAAGCCACTTGGTAAAAATATCAGGTCATGGGTATACAGACAATATGTATGATATAATATATAAGTATACTATCATCATATATAATATATAATGTATATGTAACAGATTATATTATATATAATGTATGTATAACAGATAATATTAACTTTTCACTATAGTTATCTTTGTAGCTATTGTAAGTTGGAATTATAGGAAATGTTAACTTTTCCCTTATTCATTTCTGTATGTGAATTGTTTATAGTAAGCATGCTGATTTGTAATGTAGTATAATACACATACGATTTATAATACAAAGTACATAAAATTTCAACAGAGAAAACAGACTGGAAGGCAATATACTAACATGATTACAATTATTATTTCTAGTTGATGAAACCATGGAAGATTTTTAATGTTTTTTAAATTTATTTATTTTAGAGGGAGGGAGAGAGAGAGAGAGAGAGAAAGGGGGTTGGGAGAGTAGGAGAGAGAAAGAATCCCAAGCAGAATTTGTCCCCACTGAGTTTGGAGACGGACTTGGGCCACATCTCACACCTGAGATGAAACTAAGAGTCTGATGCTTAAAAAAATTACTTGTGCTCTAACAAATCTTATTCCATGTGTATATGTCATACTTCAAAAAAAAATAAATTTATTTAAACTAAATCAAAAGCAAAAACAGGGGCACCGGGGTAGCTCAGTTGGTTAAGTGTCGGACTCTTGATTTCAGCTCAGGTCATGATCTCAGGGTCATGGGGTTGGGTCCCACATCTGGCTCCCTGCTCAGCAGTGTCTGCTTGAAGATTCTCTCCCTCTGCCCCTCCCCCAAATCACATGGGCATGTGTTCCCCCTGTCTCACTCTCTCTCAAATAAATAATCTTAGAACAAAACCAAGAAAAACCCTGCAAAGTTTTAGTTCAGCCATTTCTCCCATCCTCCACCCCCTACCTCTGGCAACCACAAATCTGTTCTCTGTATCTATGAGCTTGTTTCATTTGTTCTTCTTAGATTCCATATATAAGACAGACTGAAAAGTATTTGTATTTCTCTGGCTTATTTCACTTAGCATAATGCCCTCAAGGTCCAACCATGTTGTTGCAAATGGCAAGATTTCATTCTTTTATGGCTGAATGATATTCTCTTGTGTGTGTGTGTGCATGTGTGTATATACATATACCACAATTTCTTTATCCATTCATCCATCACTTAGGTTGTTTCTCTATCTTGGCTGTTGTAAATGATGTTTCAATGAACATGGGGGTACATATATCTTTTTGAATTAAGGTTGTCATTTTCTTTGGGTAAATACTCAGAAGCAAAGAATCATATGGTAGTTCCATTTTTAATTTTTTGAGGAACTTCCATAGTGTTCTCTCCCATTTTAAATGCCTGCAGTGGGCAAATTCTTGTCTTGTCCTTGGAAAAAAACAGGAAGCCAAACCAGGGGCTGGTTACTTTAAGTCTTAAAGCAAAATCTCAATCAAGTAATAAAAATATCCATTCCCAAATGAAATAAGATGGAATCGGGAGGGAGACAAACCATAAGAGACTCTTAATCTCACAAAACAAACTGAGGGTTGCTGAGGGGAGGGAGGTCGGGAGAGGGTGGTGGGGTTATGGACATTGGGGAGGGTGTGTGCTATGGTGAGTGCTGTGAAGTGTGTAAACCTGGCGATTCACAGACCTGTACCCCTGGGGCTAATAATACATTATATGTTTATTAAAAAATAAAAAATATATTTAAAAAAATATCCATTCCCAAGAAATAATTAAGCTCCAAATTTGATCTAAAATCAAGTGAGGTTTTTTTGCTTTTCCAACTGAATCTGAAAAGAATCTTGAAATTTGGCAGAAAGCAACAGTTTACATTTTTTTTTCATCCCTCCATCCAAGCTTACTTACCTGTCTTTCTCCTTTCCCTCTACAGCTTTCCTATTCCTGCCATCAATATCTGGATCTATGACAAGAGCAGAAGTAAAGGGTAAAGGAAACTTCTCTGTGGACACTGAAGTGAGGATTGACTGGTTATCTATGGGTTGGTTTGACAGATGCACAAAGCTGACTCACTTTTGTAGGCTCTTCAGAGCACGTCCCCAACCTTTGGAGGAATCACTCACCTCCAGTCCTTCTGACAGAACTAAGTGCACCTCTACTTCTGCTGGTCCCTCTGTTTTTATCACTAAGAATCCACAAAACCTCTGTGTTTTTCTGGCTAAAGCCCACTTGTCCTTCCAGATAGACTTTTGGATGAGTCCTAAAATGATTCTTGGATGTTTTCTCTCATTATTGGCCCTCAGTTGGTCCACTCTTATACTACTGTTGGAGAGCATGTTATAACCAGCTCAACAATCTTTCCTTCACTGTGCTTACAAAGCAGCTATTTAGGAATTTCTCCCCTTAGATCCTCTAGTCTTTGTGTTCCTCAAACTTCAGGAGTGCACATTAAGCTGTAAATGCTCTCCTGGAAGCCTTTTAATTTAGTTAAAGAGGAATTACCTCCAATGCTGCATTCTTTTTTGAATGGAAGAGACTCCTAATTCACCAACAGATCTTTCTTCATACATACAGTTTTTGAATAATTTCCTAGAAGTCCTTCTACCTTGTTTTGGAATGTGAATGTGGAAGTCAGCCTCCCCTTCTAGCTGGTGGAGGAGAACAGGGAGAGAGATTTCTAGCTTGGCTCATTTCAAATAAATAATTTAAAATCCTCTCTCAAGTTCAAAGTCCCTTCATCAGCTATATCCTTGTTATAAGGTAGGGGATCAAAGGTCCTCTAACATATTTCATCAACTATTTTAAACATTTTTGTTGTTTTTTTAGCATCTCCTTTGGTATACATCTCACCTGTTTTAATATCTTTCTTTGTATTCTGTTTCAAATATATTGTGATTTTCTTTACAGTTTTAGAATTATGCTATTAAAAACACTCTTATTCATTTGTATAAAGTATTATAGAAGCACAATTTCTTTTTTTCATCTTTTGTTATGATTGTCTGTCCTATTAAATGCTCTGGGACTATTTTTTTTTCCCTTACATGGATTCCAACTCTCTTAATCTTCATCAAAATAATATCATGTCTCATTACCAAAACAAGTCATTTTCTTTTAAAGTCTTTTATTATTTTCTTTTCTTCATTAAAACACCATCAATCTCATCCCTAATGCTAAATCACTGTGAGTGAAGGAGAAGTTCACCCAACTTCCATATGCAAGTTACAAAATTAATTATAACTTTGTCAAGGGAAGATTGATATAAATTGGGATGAAGATACAAAATGAAATGGTATTGAAATGATATATGCAGTCTGTTGAGTAATATTTAAGACTACTAATTTTCTGGGAGCACTCATTCTCTCAATATTTAAATTTCAAGCAATGACACTTGAGATGAAGCATATTTTATCCTCATGGGTAACTCTCATTATGATTATCGTTTAATAAAAGGGCATATATACTAAGATTTCATACCTTTCTAATACTGCATTCTACTAAACTTAGCTGTTTTATTTGTTTAAAAATTTTGGACGTAGCTTTTGTGAATATATATAAGAGTAACCAAGATTTTCCTACTTTGTTATGAGATTTTGCTTTCAGGATAGAAAAGTAGAAGTATTTTGTTTTCTTTTCTCCCTCCCTTCCTTTTTTCTTCTCTCCCTTTCTTCCTTTTTTCCTCCTAAGATACATTTGTTTTAACTGGGAATGAAGTTGGTATATAAATCTGTTTCCTCTAAATCATTTTCATTAACAATAGACATCATATCTACCCAAAAGTTTGATAGAATTAAGTGTCCACAGACCATTTACTATAGGACATCATTGTTTGTAACCAGAGAAGGAAATAACACCTAATACTTGCCATATTCCTCAATTTCCTCCCTCTACGTAGAGAAAAGACAGAAGAATTTGTGCTCAAATGCCTCACACTGCTTAGTGTTTAGCAAAAAAAAAAAAAAAAGGTAATTGGGAAGTGCTTTTAAGAGAAATTAGTTTCTCTTGTCAACTGTCATTGAGATGGATTACACTTAGCTGCATTGCAGAAACAGCAATGAAATCTAACATATTTGCAGCTAAGACAATAGTGTGCATATTTTTAAATTGCATCAGGTAGGACCTATTATTTAAGATTCGTTGCTACTGTCATTGTCACAACATCCTACATTATTCAAACCAAGCATCAATTCCATTAGTCAGTCTCTCCTTTGCTGTCAAAGATGCAAATACCAGGTTGTGTTGCTTAGAGTAAATGCATCATCTGAATGGAAATGTGTCAGGAGATATTAAATGATATAAGGTATGATTCATAAAATAAAATCAAATAAATACGAGTCTCTTTCTCTCTAAAAAAAGGGAAAATTCCTTATAAAAAACCAGAAGATTATGAGTTCTTTGTGGTCGAGGAGAGTAAGATAATCATCGTTGTGTTTCTACCACCTAAAGAACAGTTAGTGTTGAATGGTGTGATACTTAAGAGGTGATCAATATACAGTTTTTGAACAAAATATTCATTGAATGAATGAATGAAAATAAAGAAGTCTTGTTTAATATATTAACAATACTCTAAGGAAATAATTTGGCCCATTAACATTTCCTTGAGTGTTCAGAAAAATATGAAATAAACATACACCATTCCAAATTCCCAAAGATTCTATAATGAGTCATATTTATGTCAACTTGTATGCTTAAGGATTGACATATTTCACTCTACTGAACAAGAGTGAAGTGCTACCTTAATTAACTGTGTTTGAATAGATGTTCCTGCATGTCTGCTACTTACATGCTTTCATTAACTCATATATCTAGTAGTCCAAAACACCAGGAGAAGTTACATGGATCAAGACCCATTTCATAAGTTGAGGGTGAAACCTACAACACATTCTCTAAAGCTAATCCCGAGGCTACACATCAAAAATGGTTGTCGGTCAACTAATCTAAAAGATTTTTAGCTCCACACTCACAAAAGATATTCCATTAAAACTACCAGTTAAATTTAACCAGATTAACAAAATAACCTACCTACTTTTTTTAAAAAATTAAATAAATACTATAAATATTTGTATTTACCTGATGAATCATATAATTCTTTCATACCATAATATCTATATAGTTAGAAAACAACCTGTGCTTTAATTTACTACCACTACTTATGATATGAATATTTTGTTAAGTATTTTGAAATTTGCATTAATGCCTCAAGGAGTCCATAATAACTTGAACTCAATTTGAAAAACAGAATTTGTTTATAATACTAAGGAACTAAAAATCTTACTAAGTATCTACTATGTTTCATGTGTTTTATTTTATCTTTCAACTCAGTGAGTTTTTGGTCCTATCGTTATTTCGTAATTGAAGGAGACACTCAACAAATTTGGGTAACTTGTCCATGTCCCAACAACTAGTAAGTTACATGCAAACCTTACCCTGTCCTTCACTTGGCCATACCTCCACTTATGATGGAATGAATTGAAGATCCTCTTACTGATGAAGATCTCTGCCAAGCTAGTTCTCTATTACATCCAAAGCTATTCCACACATTCTCTTTAAGGTCTCTATTCAAATAAAAATGCAAAAGACAAGCAAATATATACATAAATGTGTAGACTGTTGTGGGAGAATGTCTATTCTCCATTCCTAATAGTTCTCTCCATACCAACAAAGCTCAATAGTGTAACATTCTTGGACTTTTCCCCCCTACTTATGCTTGCTCAGGGAAGTTACAATCACTTATCTGATCTTTAAGATGGGGAAGAGTAAATTTGGCAAAACAAAATTTGACACAGCAACTCCCTTACTTCTCTTAGAAACAAGCTACCTGTTAGGTTCAGGAGTTCTCCTTTGTTCCTTCATGTCTTAAGTCCAACTGTAGAGAGCTTCACCTGTGGTCACGCTGCCTAATCCAGTGTATGTCTGCTTAGATCCAGGCTTTATATACTGTTTGTATTTTGTTCACATACTAAGCTGTATCTACCATCTTAGATTTTATCAGAAATAACACTGAAAATTGGTCAGCATTTCACACTTCTTTATTTTATTGCCTAATGTGTACATTTGGATTTTTAAAAAGAATGCTATTTATTAGGTCCTCTCGGACCCCTCAGAGACCCCAACAAATAATAAGATAATGACCATGTAAATTCACGTACATATCCACACCCGTCTACAAATACCCAAAACTGGAAATCAGAAAAAAATTAAAACGTTATTAATATTTGTTTTTAGATACTTATTGGAAGTCGAGGACAGGCCTAGGTTTACTGGTCTGGTCTTATTTACAATTTTCAAATAAAGAGAAAATATGAGTGATGGTGTCAGTTCTATGAACAGTATTGACACTTTTCTATCCACTTTTTATATTTTTCAAATCATAACTCACAGGTGTGGTGTTTTCACTGAAATTAAACTAAAAAGACTTTTAGAAAGACCACTTTCATCATTTAAGTAGCAACCTGCTGTGTTATAAACCTGTGAAAGGAGAAATTGATGCCTGCATTTTTTTTTCTTTTTGAACATATGGGAAAACATACATTTAACTACAAATAATGTAAATATTGACATACAAATGCTTATTCCTATGTCGGGGCATGAAATATTTAATTTTAATGTCCTAAATATTTTATATTAGCATCTGTTTTTGCAAGCATATGCTTATAAATTACACTGGCACCTGAATAAAAAATCTTCCTAAACAACAAAGGTTAGGTAATCCACAGGGTTCAACTACATAAGTATTGTGCTTATAACAGGGATGCCTCATATTTTTCTGTTAGTATTTTGATAGAGATACTTTATCTTAAGTTAATTTCACAGTAATAATATAGCACCTTTGGGATATACATGTCTGTGTAGCTAGGATTTCAACACCAGAATAATTTACAACGACAACAACAAAATCACTTCTGAGTCATTCTAGTGTTTACCTCTAAAGCAAGATGAGAATGAGAAAACAAAAATTTAAATATGACCACTAGTGAAATAACTTGCTCATCTGATATGACCTATGAGCCCTCTTCTGTTTAGCTCTTTTGTTCTAGCTTTAACTGCGTTAGTCATTCTCTGTTTAGCCCCTGCCACCATTTCAACTTATGTATGTACTATAGAGAAGAGAAAGCAAGTCCTAGTCACTCTAATTTTTACATACATGTTTTGGCACTGAAGCAATATATACTGTTGAAAAATAAATGTTTGGAGAGTACGATTAATATGAATTTCTAGTAAAAATGAATATGTCTTTCCCAGTTCACTCTATATGCCATAGTAGTACAGTGGAATTCTTGGGTAAGCAATAAAAGCATGAAATTATCTTCTCTATGCATGAAAATCCATTACTTTTTATCTTTATCTTGTACTGAGAATAGTACAAATAAATAAACAAAAACTAGGGTTTTGTAGAGATATGGCATGTGGATGTGAATAAAATTACAAGCACATATAAACTAAAGAAATATCTTCTAATATGTTAATTCAACAGAAATGAAAATAAAGACATAATCAAGGGATTTCAAACATTTTTTTAAATGAACTCTCTTTTTGGAATGGAGGGATTTTCTGTCAGCTCTAAAATGTTCATAAGAGATTGCTAGCTTGGCCAAAATTCAGTAATGTTTACCCAAGTTAACCTCCCACTTCAAGCTGCTATAGAGCAGGACACATATAGGCAGTAACCATTTACTATGCACAGGGCTGTGATTCTTAAAAGAAGAGAAACACATAAGATGAGCTCCATATTTGCCCTCGGATTCAATTTCTAAATGGAGACAATGGAGCCCAAAAAGAAAGCAGGGTCTTGTCTGGCAGAGGAAACCGAGATTTGAATTCAAGGATGCAGAAGAAAAAGGAATGAACCTTACAGGATATCAGAGAGCTGCATAGAAAAGGGACTCTAGCAATCTTCAGAGGAGTCCCCTGGAAACTTTGAATATAATAAGCTCTTTGTGTACCAGGAGGGACAAAATCTATCATAAAAATAGATATAGAGTTGTTTAATACTGTGTTAGTAAACTGAATTCAACAATATAAAAATATAATGCATTAAAATCAAGTGGAATTTTCTCAGAAATTCACTAATCATTAGTGTACATGATTCTATAAAGGAGAAAAAATACGTGATCTTCCCAAATAGATAGGAAGTACTTGACAAAATTCAATATCTATTTGTAATAAAAAAATGTCAGTGTACTAGAAATATAGAAAACTGCTTTAATCTGATAAAAGGGACCTACAAGCAACTTGCAGTTAATATCACAGTTTATGGTGGAAGCCTGAACATTTTACCTCTAAGATTTGAAACAAGATGGGAATGTATTAAAATGCCTTATTGAACATTACATGGCAAATCTTATCCAGTGCCAGTAAAGAAGAAGAAATACTAAGAGAAAGAGGAGGAGGAGGAGAAAGAGGAGGAGGAGGAGAAAGAGGAGGAGGAGGAGAAAGAGGAGGGAGACCATCCACATAAAACATTAAGAAATCTAATATGAGGAAAACAGCATATCGATACATCATATGGTGTCTACAATGACTAAAAACGTGGATTATCTACCTTCCGTTCACAAGGACTACAGAGGTTTTTGTCAGTGTCTTACCCAATCCTTTTTCTGACAAGAAAGACCTGAGCAATGTAATAGCCATAAATAATGTAGGATGGAAAAAGATAGATAAAGGGGGCTAGATGGAAAGGTTATGGTTTATAGACATATAGATATACATATATGGATATGTAAGTAATTACTTGTGAATGTATGTAACTCTAGAGAATCATAATTAAATATAATAAATAATGGTATATATACATATCTATCTACCTACCTGTTGGTTTGCAAACTGGACCCCATACACTGAGGGCTAGGAGAAGCTGAAGAGGAAGGCCACTCCAGATTGGTAGGTGACAAATTTTATAGCAAGGAAACATAGATGAGGCTTGTCTTGGGAGGCCACAAGGATGAGTAGATCTCCATACTGCCCACCAACATCTTAAAGGTTTACATAGAGACCTTAATGGTACTCTGTTCTGTATTCAGTCCAGATGGTTTCTATAACATATTCCTCTCCTAAGTCTGTATCTTTGGCAAGATCCTGGCTAGGGCAACACTGGGCACCAAATAAATTCCAAGGGCAGAGAGTGGGTAAAGAGCCTCTAATTGCCTAGAGCCAGCTTGCAGATCAACCAACCTTGCTGACTTCTTCCAGTTCTGTCATCCATCTATCATCTGCCTATCTACCTATCTATCATCTATCTATCCATCTATCTATCTATCATCATCATCATCATCATCTATCTATCTCTAAATATAAGAAGGAAATGTCGCTACCATTGAGAATACAGAAACTAATACATATATCTCAGACTTGTAGCCTTCTTAAAAAATAAAACAAGAAACAAAGAAGAAAATTACCCTCATGGAATTAAACATCTGGCTTCTAAAAGTGACTACTTTGAGGAAGGGGAAAGTACTCATTTAGATGTGAAGTTTCTCATCTGCCTGTGGACAAAGACAACTCATTGTTCTTGTTATAGATGCTGAATAAATAATAATTAATTGTCACAAGGCAGATTGCACACATAAAAGAAATAAATGGTGTACATTAAAGATCTCAATATGTTTCCGATATATATCGTGTTAACAAACAGTCATCAGCCATCTCTGTGTTTTGAGTTAAGCATATTCTAAATAAAAACTTGCTGTAATTCCAAGTATCTTCACTAATTAATTACATAAGCTTTTGATGTTTTCCACAAGGGTATGTACAAAGTGACAAATCACAATATGATGCCATTAGTTTTTAATGTTAATATAATCCAGAATAAAGATAATTTTGGAGTATGAGCATGGAATTTAGTATATGACAGAGGCATTGTTGCACAATGTCTTAAGAGCTCTGCATTGAGCCAGATTATCTTGGCTCCAATACTAGCTCTACTACTTAGTGGTTTTTGCTTTTTTTTTCTTTCTTTAAAGTTTATAAATTAACTTATTTATGCCTAAGTTTCCTTATGTATAGAAGGTGAGTGATTATAGTCCACCTATTTCATGGGGTTATTCTGAGAATTCAATAAATTGATACATGGGAAGTCTTAATTAATATACAGTAAAGTCACTTTTTGACCACAGGAAGCTCTATAGGATGCACTAGTATTTTTACACCCTCTGTTTGACAAATCTGTCGTCCTTCCGTCTTTCCACTCTTATAAGTGGTCAGTGCTGATCAATACCTTGAATCACATCACTCTTGCATTATTACAATTACACCAGAATAATTAGTGGATCACCTAATATGTATACCCTACTGTGATAGACACTTCATTTTACTTTATTTATTTCTCCCTATAGCCCTATAGAATAGGCATTATTCAACTTTAACCAATGGGAGAAATGAGGTTTAGAGACTACTAAATATTACTTCAAGAGCTGAGATTCAAGCTCGGGTTTGTCTAAATTTCAAACCATTCTTCCTTCCATTAGGATTATTAATTTATCATATTTTCACTCTCTTGGCTCTCTATCCTCATAAATTCCTGGTAATGACATTCAAAGTTACTGGTAACTCCCTGTGAATGAGCAAGAAAACTGGAAATAGAAGTGTGACTTTTTCTCTTGCTTCCTTTTTCTAGACTACATGATATGCTGCCGGTAACTTGCTACTAATATATTATCAGCAGTAGTTGGTGTCTTTATTATGGGTAGGTAGGTCACTTTTACAGGAAAAAAAAAAGACTGCACTAAACATAATAGTGATTTGCCAATTTAAAAAAAGCCATTTATCTAAAAAAATGGAAAGAATAATAAGAGTTCTTGAAGACAAAAGAAAACTGAATTATTGGTACATTGCTAGAGATTGAGTCAAAGGATGGAGTTCACATGTATTATTCCATCAGCTCCCTCTCTTCACCAGGTGTCCTTCTGCAACCTCTCAAAGTGGCCTGCTCTTTGCACAGATCCCTTCTCTGATAATTCAAAGAGGAAGTGTGACCTTTCCATTTACCCTCCCCTGGAAGTTCCCATTTTCCAGTCATAATTGGTTTGATTAAGCCATAAAGAGACAAAAAGCATCTGTATCACAGGACTCCACACCAAACCATGGATGAATTATGGCTCTGCTTAACCTCAAGTAGTAGTGACATTTTAAAAATTGAGCTTCTTAAGACACAAGCATAAATCTCTAATGTTGGAATTTTAGAGGAAATGTTTTTGAGCAAAAGTTTCCTCCTGGAGCCAATAAAAGTGTTACATTTGGGTGAGAACAGTCATGATTCTTTTTAAAGATAATCTTGAGTTTCCAGTGGGCAGTTTTTCATGTACAGTTGGCCATTACTTGCCATTAAACATCATCCACCTAGCCTTTTCCAGCCCTCTCTAGCAGTTCTATCTTTTTTTTTTTTTTTTAAGCAGTTCTATCTTGTAACAGAAGGACAGAAACTCTTTCTACTGTTCTTACCGTTGGTTCAAAATTTCATTCCTCAAACATGTACTTTGTTCTCCACAAAGGCAATGAGTGGCTGCTATTTTCTCTCCCTGAAATGCTTTCTACCTTTCATCCTTTCTACAGCCTAGCATCTCCTTCTGGTCCTTTTGGTCACAGATTTGATGCCACTGTCTTCAAAGAGCTATTTAAGAACCAGTAACTTTGCACTTCAACAGCATGTTCAAAATGGATTCTGCTTAAAAATATGTACTCCTTGAGGGTAGCAACCATATCATGCCCACTATTGTATCCCCAACACATAGAAAATAGGTGTCGAATGACCAAATGAGAGGTACTGTGGGAAAGATAGGGAAGAATGGTAGAATATCAAGGGGCTTTATTCTGTCGTAAGGACTATACTGTTCTTCATTTATCATAACTTAAAGGTGAAAAAAAATCAACCTCACAGGTCAGGTGCAGATAAAATGCTCTGAAAATGTAGAACTGTTTCTGTTTTCAGTGACAAATCTGGGAAGGTTAATGGGAATATACCCTTTCTCATCATACAATTATTCACTCTTTTGCTTTTTTACTGGAGCCGTCACTAACATCAAACAGTCTTTAGGAAAAATAAATATGAGTGTTAACATTAAGTACTTCTTCAGTACCAATTTCCATGGATTCAAAACCCTTGGGGAAATTCTGTCAGGTATTTTGTCATCCATGGAATATAGTTTGATTTCACAAACACAGGTGTGACTGGACTTGCCAGTGGTTATTCTGGAATATGTGAGACATAAGCTGGAGACACTCTATTGGGAAAAAAGATACAATGTATAATTGGTAATACATTAATGTAACTGAAGAAATAAGATCAATTAAGTTAATTGCTTACCCTGTAATCTGGGCCACTGCCCCTCGATGGCTATGTTCTGGTTCATGTACCTTAGTTAAAATACTAGAATACATCATAAAATGAACAAGCAGCCTACCACTATAAAGTGGGGTTCATGGAGAATTATGCATCCTCACCTCCTCAGATGGAAAATACACTGTCAGCAATGGCCAGAAAACTATCAAAAGGACACAGATCCATTTATGTAAAATGGAAAAGATATCATAGTTCTCTTTATTTTGTAATGTAGTAACATTACCAAATTTCAAGAAAGAAAATAAAATATCGAAGAAAAAAACTGCAAATACTGAGAATAACTAGACAGAAGTCACCAAATGTACAGGTTTTCAAGAAATAATTTTGTCTCTATAATGTTTGTCTTTATTTATTGAAAACAAAATTGTTCCAAAAGTGAAAGTACAGGGATGTATTTCTGATCATTCCGGGCTAGGGATCAGTATTCACAATGC
Source organism: Taxidea taxus jeffersonii (assembly GCA_003697995.1). Lineage (NCBI taxonomy): Eukaryota > Metazoa > Chordata > Mammalia > Carnivora > Mustelidae > Taxidea > Taxidea taxus. Next base: position 27,119 of record ML107446.1, on the reverse strand, counting down.
AGAGAAAAGGATGTGAATTTTGTTTTACGTCTGTGGACTGTGAAGACCTAGATCTGTATTGTCAGGTCCCAGGAGGTACAACAGATTTAGGGAAGAGCTGCAGAAGATGGAAGGGCAATATCAGCAGGTGGCATAAATGGCTTTTGACAACAGGCTGCTTTAAGGAAAGCCATGGAGACCTCTACTTTATGAAACTGCATATAAACCTGGTGCTTATTAACAGCAGCCAGGTATTTGATGATGGCAAGCTCGTGCCCATCATTTCAAACCATAGCTCTAAGGTCAATTGTACTCCTTTAATTTAGACACAACGTTGAACCAAATTCCACACTAATACATTAATATACCATTTATCGTCCTACTGTTAATTTGGAGTTTCAGATTTTGATTCAGAATACTTAGGGGACAGTCAAGGGATCTCCCAGAGAAAAAAATTATTAAACAGTAGCATTTGCTAGGGGAGTACAGTACCAAATCAAGAATTATCTTTGGGATCCAAATTAATGCAAAGACCTGAAATCGTGATCAATGACGGTGAATAAGCCTCCCTCTCATAAACATGTCCCTTCCTCTTGTCCACATACACGTGCTTCCCAAATCTTGGTATATCTCAAGTGGAATCCATGTCGCACGAGAACAGGTCTAATAAAAATATAGTAAAAATATAATAATAATAATAACATGTATTGAGTTGTTGCTATGCTTAGACACTTGTATACCATTTTTTCACCTTTTAACTTTAGAATTGTGTTAGATTTACAGAGAAGTTGCAAAGAAAGCGCAAAGAATTTTCTTATGCCTTGCATCTAGTTTCCTGTACCATTTAGATCATATATTAATATGATACATTTCTCACAATTAATGAACCAATACCAATATATTTATTATTAACTAAAGTCCATACTTCATTTTCATTTCTTTAGTTTTTACCTAATAATCCTTTTTTTTTTTGGTCTCAAGATCCCATCAATATACCATTAATGTAACATGTTGCACTTATTCATCATGTCTTTTTAAGCTTCTGTGTCAGGTTTTTGGACTTGCCTTAATTTTGATGCCTAGGATGGTTTTGAAGAGTACTGGTCAGGTATTTTGTAGAATTACCCTTCATTGGGATTAATCTTATGTTTTTCTCACAAATAGATTGGGGCTATGGGTTCTGGGGAGGAAGACCACAGAAGTAAAGTGCCATAACTCATCACATCATATCAAGGATAACACTATCAACATTAGTTATCACTATTGATGTTAACCTTGATTCCATGGCTGAGGTAGTATTTATTAGTTTTTTTCTCCACTGTAAATTTACTTATTTTCCCCCTTCTCATATTGCATTCTTTGGAAAGAAGTTACTTTGTGCCGCTTATGTGTAGGTAGTGGGGAGTTATATTCCACCTCCTCAAGGAATATAATACGTATTTTTCATGGGTTAGAACAGTGAATTGTCAAGATAAAGATTAAGAGGTTGGTTATATTATCCCATTTTATAGATGAAGAAACCAAGGAAGACATAAGCTTAAATAAAAAAACAGGTGCCTACATTCCATGTCTAAAGGTTGCTGAGCTCTGATATGATCTTGGAAAACCTGTTCCAGATCCTGAGCTCACAGCCAAATGTGCCTGTGATTAATTCAGACCAGTGAAGTCTAAGTGGTGACATGATCATTAGAGTCAAATGGCTGAAAGCCTACCATGTAGAAGAAGATATGTATTTGTACTGCATCCTCCAAAAACACAAAACTGGGACCAATGGATAGGATTTACAAAGACAAGCCCTTTGACCCCAAATCAAGAGACAATATGTTGAAAAATATTGAGCAATAAAATTAGAGTTAATAAGATACCAGAGGCTAGCAGCCCTTGGATGACAGAGTTATTTCAGAAAGGATGAAATAATAAGGAGAATGAAAACATATATCACTTAGAATGGTTCTCCCACTGTTATAAGTGTTTTAAATGCAATCACTCATATACTAATCACAACACCCCCTAAGGTAGGTAATGCCATTATCTCCATTTTTGTAAAGATAAAATTGAGGCACAGAGAATCTAAATAACTTGCCTAAGTCCACACACCTCCTACATGGCAGAGTCAGCGTTCAAACAGAATTGGTCTTAGATCCTTTGTTCTTGGTTTTACTACAGCAGACTGCCTTCTGCATGGAAGTGCTTCCCAGCTGCTGCATGCTGTGGTGTCTTCTGCTTTAACATTTAGTGAGAGACAGGTTTTCTCCTTATCATTATAAAATGTATTGCCTTTTCCTAATGCATGTAAATTCTTATAATCTTGAATTATAATTTACTTGTATACATGTAAAGGCAGACCAACCCCTTCAGCTTTATTTCTGGAAGTAAATCAGGAAATCAGGGATGAAGGAGGAAGTCATCAGCATAGAAAAGTGAACATATGTCCATATGTCTTTATCTATCTATACACAGATATATCCCTATAAGTGGAAAAAATGATATAAAGGAGTTAAAACTGCATTACAACACCCAACAAGTTTTTTTTTCTAAATATAATGGAAGTTTTGTTCCTAGAGATGAAAAGTCCTTATTTTTTTACTTGTGTTTTTGTAAAACATGGTTAAGATTCATTTGTTCATTTAACAAAATAATTGTTTTGGACAAACACAGAGACCAAGATAGCAGTTGAGGTTTCCTTCCAGCTCTTAGGAGCTAGGGGTTTAAGGGAATGCCCCCTAAGAAAAAAGTTAAAAATATCTTATTTCACCAGGATGAGTCTACCCAATGCAGTAATGTCCCAGTCTTGGCCAGAGGAAAAGGAGTAGGAGCTCGGGGGCTGGGAGCTAAACTAAGCCCATGAAAAAGCATCACCTTCAACTAATGAATGTCATTATTACCCTCGGTTAGAAGGGTGAGAAATCTGAGTTTAAGGCAGAGGAGCAAAGGAGGAATTATTTTGTGAACCTCTGTCAGCACTGAATTATGGCCTGAGCCACATAACAAGCAGAGAAGATAAATGCAATCCTGTGGTTCACCTTTTAGATTTCCGTACTGAAACATTAGTTCAGGTCTACAGAATTGATCTGGACGATGCCTAGAAACAGGAAGCCTCCAGGAAGTGCCAGTAATGAAAGGGCTCTGTCTCCCAAGCACACGCAGGGAGTGGGGCTGCTGACAAAGTGGAATCCATTGGGCTTCTCCTGATTGACACATGTGGTTAATTGAGTGTCACATTGTGTTCATGTTACCTCTGTTCTGAAGCACACTACAAGCGATCACCCCTGACAAGTGATAGCTTAGAGCAAGCATAAATAAGGCATTCATTGATCTGGCAGTGGCTATAGGTAGAACCCACAGCCCATCTGCCTGAAAACCACTGCTAATCCTAAGAGCATTATAATCTTTTTTCCTCTCCCTTTCTTTTCCAATATGATTTAAGCACATAGCCATTTAGATTGATTTACTGGCCGCCAAGATGCTGCTGCTTTTATCTACCATAGGATGTGTAAGTCTTCCCCCTCCTGCCCCACCCAGTGTCCCCCTGCCTATGCCTTTCCTTCATTAAAAGTTTGCTTTTCAGGAAGAAATGCTGGAAGTACTTGCAAGGCTAATGGGTGGAGTCATACATGAGGTATCCATAGTCTTTGTTAGGAGATCCAACATCAGGTGGGTTGGGAAGTGGGGAGGAGTGGATGATAGGAAGAAAGGAAGGAACAGAGGCTTAATGTTGGTTAAATACTGTAAGCCAGACATTGTCTATCAAGCTCTGCCTGACTCCTCCAACCTGGGCTTGTCATATTAATCATCTCTGTTGCCACAGCAACTGGGCAGCATATCAGTTTTATTATCTATTTGCAAGTAGAGTTCTAACACCAGATTGTGTGCTTTCTGAAAGCTATATCCTTATTGTTTATTACTGGAGCCATACAAAGCACAGCAAACAGAAGGCCTTAACTAAAAGTTTGGTCAAAGAACATGTGAGTGATGAAAAGTCACAAAGTGATGAATGTCTTAAGAAGATGTATAGTTTATTCTTTTACACAAATCAGAGGCTCTTAAACATTTTAGTCTTAGGACCTCTTTACACTCTCAAAAACTACTCAAGTATTAAGCACTCAAGAGCTTTCTTTTATATGAATTATTTTTATTAACATTTGCCATACTAAAACAATACAATATTTTAAAATATTAATCTATTTTTAAAGAAGTAATAAACCTATTACATGGTAATATAAATACTATATTTTTATAAAAATATCTACAATATCTATAAGAAAACTAATTTATGAAAAGAGTGGTATTATTTTTACATTTTTGTGAATCTCTAACACTTGGCTTAACAGAAAACAGCTGGATTCTCCTACTGGCTTCTGTAATCACTCTGTTGCAATATCACATGTAATGTGTAGCCTCTGGAATACTCCACCATACAGTTTTAAGAGAATGATAGTGAAAAAGTAAATGCTTCATTTTTAAAAATTTTTATTTATTTATTTTTAAGAAAGCTCCCCGTGGGGCTTGAACTCAAGACTCTGAGATCCAGACCTGGGCTGATATCAAGAGTCAGATGCTTAACCAGCTGAGCCACCCAGGCACTTCAGGGCAAATGACTTTTTAGTAGTAATACTGAAATAGTTTTGACATCATGAAATCCCTGAAAGGGTCTCAAAGACTCTCGAGTGTCCACATTTTAGAAAATTCTGGTAAATGTTTTAAAACTCCACTCAAAGCTTCAAGTAGCTCAACTAATTTCTTTTTTTTTTTAATTTAATTTAATTGTTTTTCAGTGTTCCAAAATTCACTGTTTATGCACCACACCCAGTGCTCTAATGAAATGTTATTTAGGAAATGATGAGCTAGCTGTGTGGCATTGATCCTACAGGACCTATTGGCAAGCTGTAAAATTTTTGCAAAGGTTTGTATTTAACTAGTCTGCTCATCTCCTCCATTTCTGTAAAGTGCAAACATAGAAACAATGTTGCCTGGACACAATACCCAGCCATCCTCAAACCCCTTATCCAATGGCTTCCTTGTCAGATGCCTGCTTTTTGCCCCTGGAATGGTATTTACATTATCCTGTTTTTCCAACAGATCCTGGGCTGGTCCTAAAATTTCACAGAAAAGGAAAGTTGTTCCTTTTCTCCACAGGGTTGGGAAATATATATAATATACAATGCTTATTTTGAAGACTAAGCGTAAATAAGGATTTAAAACATTTTACCTGGAAGCCTACAGATTGCAGCTGTCAATCTTGGCTCTTTGATACTGTCTAAATCTAGTTCCAATTAAATAAGAATGTGATTTCCAGTACCCTTAATAGCAGAATCATATGGCCTCTTGCAGCCAAGTAATGCTTGAAAAGGAAAGAGCCAATCACAAACCCTCACCCAAGGACACGGAAGCTAACCCTATCAAACTGACTATCAATAATTAAGGCTTTTGATGCTTTGAATCATTTAGATAATAAGATTGCTTTGAAGTAAATAAATATCAAATTAGGATTTGTGGCAGTCACAGGTGTTTGGCAGGGCTGGCCTATAATCACAGAGAAAATGAATGCATTTTATTCAGCATAATTAGAAAAAGAAATGAAGTTTATATGCAAATTGTAAACCACTTTAGTCAAAGATAACCGGTCAGACTGCTTTTGGTAATTTAAACTTTCATTTAGATGAGAATTTGCAAAGTATCTATTTTCAATGTAATTTGAGTGCAGCTGGTTGCACTCTCTCAGTCATCTGAGAGAGAAATTTAAATGTCCTGATAACCCTCCAGTCTTGTTTTGGTGCTGACAGAACAACATATGCATTTTTTTACTTGACTTTTCTTACTCTTGTCTGCACAAGAAGTCAGTTACAGAAGGTTATATGGGATTTTTTTAGCACTCGGCACCAACCCAAAGGAGACAGTTTGGGGCGGTAAAGATTGGGAAGAAGAAATTTGTTTGAATGAGTGTAGAATTTAAGTATTCTAAGGACAAATTGGGAAGGTGAGCATTGTTTCTGATTTGGTTTTCCTCTGATAGAGCTGCATGCCTCTGAACTTTTAGCTCCTTTCTGGTATTCGCCCATGTTGTAATATTTACCTGTTTGTCTTACCTTCCTCCTGTTAGACTATAAGTGGTTGAAAGCCAGGGATCTTTTTCCACAATTTTTCCTGAGTAACCAGGATCATTAGCTGCCCTAACTACCTTCTTGGTAAATATTTGTGAAGTTAAATGGAATCATTGACCAGTGCTCAAAACAAAAAATAAATTTAAGGGGAAAAGTAGAACTTCTTGAAGGGAGGAAATGTGATATTTGAAAAGTAGCAAATTATGTTTCATAAGCTTGTAATATTTAATTTATTCTTTCTCTCTCCCTGAAGAGTTGCTACTTGGATCCAATATGCTGCCTCTGATTTCCTTTGTCACTATCTCTTCTTCCACTAGTCACCATCAACCACAACTAAGCCTTTGCCTGTTTAGTTGAACACTCTGGTACTAAATCAGTACACTCCTACTTTAGCACTTTTTGCAAATGCTCACTAAATGGTATTAAATAAACATCTGAACCAATCCTATTTGTCTCTAAAAAGGCATGTTCCATATCAGTATTTTAAACTTACAGTGTAGTATAGCAATCCTCGAAATTAAATGGGCATCAGAATCACCTAGGGATATTGTTAGAAATATAGATATTCTGGTTCTGCACAAAACCAACTAACTCAGAATCTCTGAAAATCAACCGGATCTCAAGGGTCCTCAGGATTAAGACAAATTAATGTACGAAAAGCACTTGGCATAGTATCTGGAACAGCAAGTATTTTCGTATACTAGCTATTTTAAAAATGGATTTTATTTATTTATTTGTTTGTTTGTTTCTTTGTTTTAAAGAGAGAAAGAACGAGAGTGAACAGTGGCAGAAGAGGAGAGGAACAGAGAGGGCAGGGAGAGAATCTCAAGCAGACTCCACACTGAGCCTGGAGCCTGACCAGAGGCTTGATCTCACAACCCTGAGATCATGAGTGTAGGTGAAAACAAGCATCTGACACTTAACTGACTGAGCCACCCAGGTACCCCTGGTAGCTGTTCTATTAGATATTCAACAAATGTATAAATGCAATCAATAGACAAGTAAATATGCACCCATAGGAATAAGTAGGTACATTTAAGTAGAAAGTTGCAAAGAAGACAGTCTAAGATGGCCCTGCTAAATATGTAGATCCAAATGTCATCTCCATCTTCTTTCTGGCCCCTTTCCTCTACCTACGTCAAGTATGGCCTCATTTATAGCCAGGCATATATAAAACAAGATTGTGGCATTTAATCATTAATTCACATGGAGAGGCTGGTACCTTTGGTAATATGTTCCCACAAGAGGCTGCCTTTGTGGAGGACAGGTCGCTGAAAGCCACACCCATCCTTTCTTCCGATGGTGAAGAAGTTTGGGTCCTTCACAGATAAGCAACCACTGGGAGTCCAAGAAAATGTCAAGGACGAGGGTGCTCTTGGTTCCTTCCCATTTTGTTTGCTACTTATGTCTTCATTTCTGAATCTTAGCATGGATAAATGACATACAACCCAAGAGAATAAAGCAATTTTGGTAGACCTTTGAACACTGTCAACTGAGATAGGAATGTGGTTTTTTTGCTGTTATTTGGTGTGTTTATTTTGGTGTATTTGTTATCTATTGATGCATTAAAAATTACCCCAAAATGGAGTAACTTCAAGCAATACATATATATTATCTCATCACATCTGGGGCTAGACTCTGACATGGCTAAACTGGGTTTTCTGACTCTGGATCTCTAAAAAGTCTTCCATCAGGATGTTAAGCAGAGATGACATTATCTCAAGGGTCAACGGGAGTAGAACGACTTCCCAGCTTACTCCCAGGGCTGTTGCTACTTCTTTGCTGGCTGTTGGCCATGGGCTACTCTCTGTTCCTTGCCATATATGTCTCTCAGTAGGAAAGCTCACAACATGAATTTTGGTTTCAACAGAACCAATAAATGAGAAGGTAATTGAAAGAATGACAGCAATGTAGAAGTCACAGTCCTTTATAATCTATTCTTGGAAGTGTTATCTCATCACTTTCACCATATTATTTTGGTTAGGAGAAAGATACTCAGTTCAGTGTATACTCAGGGGAGGGAATTACACAAAGGCATGGATATCAGTAGGCAGGGGTCCATCCTAGAAGCTGCCTACCCCTTAGGGGCTGCCAGTACCTATTTAGTAATATCACAGGGAAACTACTCACCCACTTTATCAGTTTGGAAAATATTAATAGAAAGTCTTCTCAAATTCATAGAATTTGTGTTTTCTTAATGAAAAAGGATTAATATATGAGGCTAATAAGAAGACATACTTTTGGATATTGAGGCACTTTTGAAAAAACCTTTTAAAGAGATTTTATTTATTTATTAAGGAGAGAGAGAGAATGAGCAGGGGAGGGGCAGAGGGAGAAGGAAAGACCATCTCCAGCAGACTCTGTGCTCAGCATGGGGCCCTGTGCAGGGCTCAATCTCATTACCCTGAGATCATGACCTGAACTGAAATCAAAAGTCAGCCACTCGAATGATTGAGCCACCCAGGTGCCTTGATATTAAGGCACTTTTAAAACATTGCCCTGGCACTCCATATCACATAGGGTAAAATTCAAGAGCCTTAATGAAGTGAGTATGCCTGACTCTGAGCTGGGCCCTCCTATCTCTATAGTCACACACTGTCTTTCCCTAGATAAAATCTTGCAATCTAATTTGATATTACATTGTTTGCAGTTTGTCAGGTAACTAGGCATATATCCCTGTTGTTGCTAATATCTCAAATGTCCCCATACACCTCTTAGCTACCTGACTACCTCTTATGCAAGTTTTAAGAATTAAATTTGACATAGTTCCTCCAAAAGGTACTTCCTAATATCCTCACTGGGCTATCTTCTCATTATCTCTACTCTATTCCCCTAATACCTTATTCTTACCCCTAATGTTTCATGATCTACTGGTCTTCTTCAAGAGCATATGGAATTTTTCCATAGCCAAAAATCATTTTTATATTCAACTGTGCATTATCAATACCTAGCACATCCCTGGCTTTCAATAAATATCTGTTGAACAATGAATTTGGATAGAAAGAAGGAAGAGGGAGGAAGGAAAGTAGCATCCTCCAAGTAACCTACACTACAAAGTTCTAATAGTCATTGCTGTTAAGTGAAATGGGAAGAGTTGAATAAAATATGATAATCCACTGAAATTTCTATCAAATTGCTTCAAGTTCTTTCCTGCATTTTTAAGCTTTGAAAATATACAAAGAAGTGGAAAAGATCAGAGTAGAGGCTGCCTTGCTGTGGGTAAAAATCGTGTGACAAAAGCACTGTTTCCAATGATTAAAAAAAGGTACTAGAACAAAAGAGTTTCAGAGCCATTGCAGCAAAACAAAGCTGCCTTCAGGAATTTCATGAACAAAAGTGTCTTTTTAGGTTAAAAACCTAAACATCTCAGAGCATGTTCATTGTCTGAACACATTCCTTTTTTATCAAGAGGGAAGTCTTTTTCTTATGATAGGGGTAGAGTGGTTCTTACTTATCCTCATCCTTTCATCATTCGTCCTTACACAAAACAAAGCACAGACCATGCAAGCTGAGAGCTGTGATATTAAACTCACTGGTTGTTACAAGAAGTAGCCGCTCTCTTCCCCTTAGCCAGAGCTGTTGTTTCTGATGCGGATTCCATTGTTGTAGTTGAGATAATTCATCTTCCCCAAAATCATGTTGTTAAAGAAAATCCAACAGTTGCAATATCTCTGATATACATTGATAATTATAATCAGAAGGAATTAAACAATGTGATAGAAGGAATACCAAAACAACACTTCTCTTCGTCCTCCTTTTTGTCTTGTTAGTGGAGAGGTCATCAAAAAGCCTGTGAGCTGGACCCAGCCAATCAGAAATTCCTCAACTCCTCCCCGGTCTTGGAAATATGGGTTTCACTTGACTTCCTGCCCCCAGAGGCTGCTCCAAGGACATGGCCTTGAGATAGTGATGTGGAGTTGAGAACAGCTGTGTGGTATACATGACTAAACCCAGGTAGAGACTTTTTATCAATGTGTAAGAAAGTGGGTGTGGGGATCCAGGCATCTTGCTGCCAAGTCTGTATTATAAGTCTCTATAATAAGTATAATAAGTAAATCTGTATAATAAGTAAGCTCCCTTTGCTTATGAAAACTGCCGCCCACCAACCTAGATTGGCCAGCTTCTTCCTCTGGTCTCTCCCTGTCCTCCACTTGATGGGGGGCGGGGGGCATTTCATGGAGGCCAGTTTCATATTTCACCTAGAGGCTCCCCAGAAGTTTCAAACCAACAGGTTTTGTTTTGTTGTTGTTGTTGTTGTTTGTTTGTTTGTTTTTTAACAAACTGGGAACTGATACTCACCATTGGAATGATTTTTTTGTACTCATGTTTTTCCTCTATCTGTGTTCATTTTTATCCTTTGGTTACAAGGTCAACACTTCCTAGGTAGCACAGCCCCAGTCCTTAATCCAGAGGGAATGGGTTCTTCCAGCTGGAAAGCATGGTCTTGTGAGAGAACGTGGCAGGCTGAACGTGCTGTGGGGAACGGCAAGGGTGGTTAAGGATGGCTCTGTTCAGAATGCATTCTACAGCAGATACCCTGAGGGAAATAGCACTCAGTAAATCCCTTCCGAGTAGGAAGTGTATCCTAGAGAATCATTATTTCTTCCTTTAATCTAACCCTGTAATGGCTTTTCTTTTCTCAGCAGCAACTTGTCACTAAAGCTCCTGGCCCTGATTTTCTGCCCAGAGTTCATTTTCCTGACAAACACTGAAACAGATTGCCTTCATAGGTTCATGTTTGCTATTTCCCAATCTGTGGTGCCAAATCCAGAATCTTCCATAACTGATTTCTCTGCGCATTTTTCCTACCCGATAACTTTGCTTATTAAATTATATCCTGAGTTGTGGTCGTTTCTTAATAAATATATGCAAATTTCAAAAGTAGAATAAAGGATCATTTATAATAAAAAAGGAAAAGTGATTTGGTAACTCTGAAGAATTCTATTATTAAAACTTATTTCCCAAAAGAAAAAAAAAGAACTTATTTCTAGATTAACTCCTTTTTGGGGTCCCCTGAGTAATGTCTAAGTTGATAGGATGTTTATTGTAGAAGCTAAGCGTGATTGGATGTTTAACACATTTGACTTTCATACTTTTTAAAACTACTCTCAACTCTTTAGATCTACCCTCTGGCAGCCAGTATTTTCTCATTAAGATAACATGGTGGAAACTTCACATAAGCAAAATCTACCAAGCACGAATGTCTCAAAAATGTAGCAGTGAACAGTTTAAATACCTTAATGAAAATAACAGCTGATTCCTGTAGAGTGCTTAGTATGTGTCTGGCTCCACACAAAAACACTTAACTTTATCTGCCAAATGTTATCCTTACAACACCTCCAAGAGGCAGATAATATTACAGTATCAGTTTACCTCTGAGGAAACAGACAGAGTTCCAGGGGAGCCGATTAACCAAGGACATCTGGTTATTTAGTTGTACGCCCTGCATTTGACCCAGTGTATCAAATGCTATAACCCAGGTTCTTACCCCCTACTCTGCTCTGTTCCCCAGATTTAGTCCCAAAGTCTTAAGAACAAAGACTCCATAGAGTCTTTTACTTAGGGTGGGGGGATGAGGGGGAAGTAGAACATAATTACCTTTGAAATTGTGTGTGTTTTCTAACAGATTCAGAAGATCTTCTCACCCAAGTTATCTTCTTACTGTTTTAATTGACTCCAAATTTCTAGTTTATTCCTGGGATTAAGATTTTCTTTGGATCTGTACTGCTTTAGAAGGTTTACTATTTACAGACCTTAATTTTTTAGTTTGAGCAAGTTTATTATCTTTACCTTTTCAAGACTAGAGAATCCGAGGACATTTGAGGCACTCGTAATTAAAGGAGCTTTAATTCCCTGAGGAAGAAGATATCAGTACCCAAGAAAAATGCAGAACTTCAGCAAAAAGCTATATGCACATTACTTTCATATATTTATATTTTAAGGTATCCTTCCAAGGATTGGGAAAGAATCCCAATACACTTTGATAACCTGGAAAAGGTGATCTAATTGAATGGAAAGTTCGACCTTCTTAGGTAGGTTAAAGGCTGGGTGCCTTCCATTTCCACTTTGCTTAACCAAATACTGACCTACATGATATTCAAATTCTCTTCCTCAAACATGTGTTGATGACTTCTGCCCTCTTACAATTTCAAAACCATTGAATTTCAGTTGAAAGTCAAACTTGTCATAATTTTTCTTCTTTTATCTTCTGGGTATTTTATGCTATTATGCTTTAGCCTATATGTTATTGAAGAGTTGGCTTCATCCTCTACCCTTGTAAAGTGAAGTTATTAACTTTATATATATTTTAAATCATATTTATTAACTTACCATATTTTTACTTAACCAATTTGGCTTGTAATCTGTATACTTCGCTGCACTTCCTTAAGTTTCCTTGAAATAGTTTTTGTTATGCCATAAGTGTCCGTGATGATAATAAGGCAGCGACATAACTTGGATAATTCTACAGCTTCAATCATACTCAGCATTAAGAAGATATTATGTTTTTACCTGCCAGCAATATCATTTTTAACCTTATATTTTGCAGATAAATGTTGAATTAATATCTGGAGAAGGGTCATTGTAAACATGAACTGATATTAAGAACTTTGAACTCACCAGTTTCTTTTATACCATGACTTGGTCTCAGAAAACAGAAATAGGAAATAGAAAATACCAATGACATATGTATGTCAAAGGAGGTGAACTCAACTCTAGAAAGGCATTTTGATTACTCTGGGGTTTATAACGAACTGTTAAGGAGATCATCCATTTGATTCCAGTTATTTCTTCCCCCTATGGATCATGGCTATCAAACATGAACTAAGAGAAAGAGTGAGGGCAATAGATTACGTAGTGATGTCAAATCAAAGTATTCTCATAGTAACTGATGAAACCAACATAAACTTTTTTTAATGTTAAACAAATCATCTTCAGCAATCAAAGAAAGGGACACAACCATACATAGATATATCACATACACATTTATATATCAAGAGAGACAGAAAAGGACAGAGATGGAGACAGATTTAGGACTTTGGCATGGACTTTAGGCACACTTCTTTGACCCACAAGCCATTATGGTAAATACTAAGAATTCTTACAAATGCCACTAAGTCGGAGAAAGCAAATTTAGTGAGTTTTCTGCATTTCCTCCTCCTGGCTTCTTGGTGGAGCCAAGCAGAGCACAAAAGCCTCACACCATGGGGTTAGTCCTTCAGGTTAACACAAGTTGGAGGTCTGGTTAGGGAAGGCTTCCTGGAGGCAGCAGCCTTGGGTCTGACCAGACTCCTTATGAGTTCTAAAAGGCCACACATGCTTGGGTCTGCCTGCAGGACCAAGTCCCATGGGAAATCCTATGTAAAGTACTATGTCATCAGCAAGAAGCCCATGAAATTTCCTGCTGCTTCAAGATGCTGATCTTGGAGGTAGCAGGAAGGCAAATCAAACTCTATTCCTGAGCGATGCCCAATGTATTGTGGGCCAGGGAGTCCTCCTGGAGCACTTCCTGTGTGTAGAGAGAAAATATGCATGAGTTTCTGAAAAATTTTGAACCAGAAGATCCCATTAAGATGTTAGTGCTATGATGGAACAGAAGTCTCCATGATCTGAATTGGATAAAACACTCTGAAGTTTAGCAAAGGATAATCAGAATTTACCCTCCTCCCAGTTGATGAGAACTCTGGTACAGGACCTTTGTAACACCTCATAAGAGAGGAGAGAGGCCAAATATTCTATTAAATAATTTATACAATTTTATTGTATATATAACTTTATTTGTTATTTCCTCCTCCCCTTCCATGTCCTCAGATTACTTAAATTATGTCAGAATATGCGATACTTGGAGAAGGACCAACAGGTTCCTATTCTGATATTTAGGAAGAGAAACAAAGAGATAAAGAGAGATAAATCATCCACATTATGTCAAAACTAACAGAAGGCCTGGACAAAGACATAGTACATAAAGTAAGATGGAAAAAGAATCACATAGTAACCATGCAAATATATGTCTTCTTCCCCATCATCAAAAAAGAAAAGAAAAAGTTGAAATAAAAAAATAGTGCCATAGACAACCAAAAAAGAGAGAGAGAGAGGGAAAGGAAGAAAAATAGCATGAAAACTTATATGAAAATGCGATCTAAAATAACATATAATACAAGAATTAAAGTGAAAATTTCCAAGGAATGATTTATGCCATAGAAAAAGTTAATGGAAACATAAATTTGTTAAACACAAATTTCAAAAAAGTAACAAAACAACAAAATTATATCATAATGGGCTAGGTTGTGGCTCCCAAAGATATATTCCCCTAGATCCTCAGAATGTGGACTTATTTGGAATAAGGGTTGTTGCATTTATGATTAAAGCTCTCAGATAAGATCACTCTGGATCATGGTAGATCCTACATCGAATGACCAAATCCTTATAAGAGACTGAAGAGAAGACACAGAGACACAGGAGATGCAGTTACAGAAAAATGGGAGAGAAGATCAGGAGAAGATGAAGGCAGATGAGGGGTATATTCAACTATAAGCCAAGGGATCTGAGGATTGCCATTTGCCAGCAAAAGCCAGGAGAGACGCATGGGAGGGATTCTCTCTCAGACTCTCCAGAAGGAACCAATCTTGCAGAGAACTTGATTTCAGACTTCTGGCCTCTGGAACTGCCAGAGAATTAGTTTCTGTTATTTTAAGCCACCAAGTTTATAGTAATTTGTTACAGCAGACCAAGAAAACTAAAACAGAGATGAAAAGTGAGATTGCATACTAAAGAAGCAAATTATAGATGAAACAAGGTTATTACAGAACTAATAATTAAATTAGAAGCAGTGCGGATAAGCTAAACACTGAATTAATGACAGAAAATGTAGCAAAAGCTCCTAGTTTTCCCCCAAATGCTCCTATACCCTTTTCCTTGAAAAGGGAAGCCTCTCTAAAGACATTTCCTGGTCTCCCTTGCAACCAGATATAAGGGTGTTACTTAAATTCTGATTATGGGGTAAAATGGAAGTATATATGTAATTTCTGAAATGTTTTTAAAGAAAGAATGCATGCCTTAATCTTTTCACTTGCCTGCTGGTTGACATGCAAGGGTTATGGGTGGAAACAGAGTAACCATCTCAGACCTAATAATCCTTCCTGTTTAGACTAGCAGAGCAAAAAAAATGAAAGACAACTGCGTCTCTGACAGTGTTTTAAGGTACCTTATCAGCTATAAGTGGCTTATGCCAAGCTTGTATGAAAAGCAAATAAAATGATATCTTGTTGACCACTTATATATCTGAGGCTGTGTTACAAAGCCAGGACTTCAAAGTAATGTAACCAGTTATGTACAGAAATATATGTGAAATCAGATTAAAAATATAGTAATGATGAGTAACTTTTTAACTTTTTATAATGTTTATTTTTCTCTATGAAAAAGAAAAAGAATAGCTTTGAAATTACACTGGGATTCAAATTATTGAGCTGTCACTTGTCAAATGATTGATCTTAGATTAATCATTTCATTCATTTAAGCCCTGATTCTTCATCTATGAAATAGAGATAAAACTACCTATATAATCTTCTTTCTACCTCACTTTTGTAAACTCTAGAATGAGAATATTAATATTTCCTCCTTCATAAAGTTGTTTTCAGGATTTATCTGAAGTGTTTAGAATAATGTCTGTCACTTATTAAGCATCATGTAATTTTTTTTAGAGTTTTATTTATTTATTCATTTATTTGACAGAGAGAGATCACAAGTAGGCAGAAAGGCAGGCAGAGAGAGAGGAAGGGAAGCAGGCTCCCTGCTGAGCAGAGAGCCCATGTGGGGCTGGATCCCAGGACCCTGGGATAATGACCTGAGCTGAAGGCAAAGGCTTTAACCCACTGAGCCACCCAGGTGCCCCAAGCATCATATAATTTTTAGTGATCCATATCATTAGTGTCATTACTATTATTATAACTGGTAAAGTGTGAGATTTAAATGTTATAAAGTGTATAAAATGTTGAGCTTAATGCCTGACAAATAACAAATGCTAAGTGATAGTCATTATTTCAATTATTATTTAGTCATCACATCAAGCTGTGTTTTCCCATTAATCCTCTCCTGTCATGCTAATTGAGGTCACTTAGGTAAGAGCAAAATTTTAGTTTCCTATGTTATATGCTGATATTCTTACCTCTAGTGTCTCCTGATTCGAATTCATCCTGGTCATGTCTATCAGTTTAATGCTTTTAAATTTGGCTTGGTAAAATCACTATCTACTGTGGGCCAAATATTGCGTCCTCCCAAATTTCATGTTGAACCCCTAATCCCCAACTGGATGATATTAGGAGGTAGGACCTTGGGGAGGCAATTAGGTTGTAAAGGTGAAGATATCTTGATGGGATTAGTGCCTTTAAAATAGGAGATACTGAAGAGATTATCTCTTTCTTCGCCATAGAAGGATTAGTAAGAAAATTGTTATCTGCAAGCCAAGAAGAGGACCCTTACCAGGCATAGAGTGTGCCCGCACCTTGATCTTGGACTTCCCAGCCTCCAGACCTGTGAGAAACTACTCCACCTATGGTATTTTGTTCTAGTAGCCCAGGATGACTAAGACACTATCCCACTTCTTGTGTCCTCAAGAAACAAATACAATTTCTAATTCTGTTTTACAACTCATTTTGTTATGTAATTCCCACATTCCTTCCCCTTTCACCCCTTCCGCTTTTATACTTGGGTTCCATAGTCAAGTCAAAGAGACAAGTCATATTTCCCAAATATTTCTCAAACTTTTCTTCTGCACACCTTTGCTTATGCCACTATTCCCATTACCTGGAATGTCTTCTCCTCTACTTTCCCTATATACAATCAGTTAAAGCCACCTTAAGTATGAACTCCCCTACCAGTACTCTCTAGTCATTTTTGATTGAAAGTACTTTTTTCTCTTCTGATTTTTGAACCTCTTTATAATAATAGTAGCTGTGATGAATGGGTTGAGAATAGTACCCAAATCTGACTGCTCACTTTCCTCCCCCCCGGGTGGCATGAAAAATCAGCTACAAGCATGAAGAAGACAATAATTAAATGGGAAATAAAGTACCTTCCCCACCAGCTCCCTGTTCCCACTGGGTTACATAATATACAATGAACAAGAAAGCCAAGTAACTCTTCTTTTAAACCTAACCTTTAGTTCTTAAAATAATAAAGAAAACAAAATTATTGTGAAATTTGGAATCATCCATTGATTTAACATAAAAACTTATTACTGACCATTAGAACTGAATGGACTTAATTAGCATACACAATTTGTACCATTACTTCCTCACCTATATAATGAGAAGAACTTTCTCATAGGGTTATTATGAAGAATGCATGAGTTAATATTTGCATTGTGCTTAGAATACTGAAATGTATCTAGTACAGAATAATCCAACAAGGAATGAGACTTTAATGTGTTTCTGAATGATCTGCAATAGTTTAACAACTTAGCCTGTTACATAAGTGTAGTATTTGATTTTGTGTGTGTGTGTTTGTGTGTATATATATACACACAAACATATATATAAGTAAAGAGAGAAAGAGAGAGAGAGAAGGTAAATAATATCCATGTCTATATTTTTAGAGGTAATGAATATATGGATATATACATATACATGTATATGTATATATATAGATATATACATGTATATATATGTAAGAGTGGGAGGTGTGGGGGGAAGACACAGAGACAGAGAAGAAAAACCACCCAATCTAGTTTGGTAGGCAGAAACAAGAAAACTGCTTTTTTAGATCATGGGTTTAAAACAGCTAAATCACAGAAATCTTTTAATATTTTTTAAAGATGGATTTTTTGAATTAACTGAATACTAGGAAGTATTACCCAAGAAAGGATAAAGAAAGAATAAAATGACCTTCCAGTTAGTTGGGTTGATTCTTTAAAAAAAAAAAAAAAAAGATTTTATGTATTATTTGACAGAGAGAGAAGCAGCGAGAGAGGGAACACAAGTGAGGGAGTGGAAGAGGGAGATGCAGGCTTCCGCCCAAGCAGGGAGCCAGATGCTGGGTTTGATCCCAGGACTCTGGGATCATGACCTGAGCCAAAGGCAGACGACGGTTAACAACAGAGCCACCCAGGCACCCCTAGCTGGGTTAATTCAATAAAGCCACTAGACAAGATCATGGACTTATAGGACCATAAAGAGGGAATTAAACTCTCTCCAGCTCACTGCCTCCTGTCCCTCCTTCTTGTCTCCTTTCCCTGTTTCATCAATACTCCTCCAGCTCCATACCCCACCCACCAATATCATGCATATCCCATTTTGCTTGTTTATCTCATGGTTTAAAAAACTGAATGGAGATGAAGAAGTCTTTTAGCTTATGGCTTTGTTACTTATTAGGCCAGTCCAAGATCCTCCTGATGCCCTAAACTACTCTTACCAATTCACATGTTTTCCCTTTGTCTTTCCACCATTCACTCTATTCCTCTTCTGAGAGAGTCTATCTGTTGAATATACCCTGGAGTCAAAAGGTGTCATCACATAGCTATCCCCTTGGAACAGTCATCTGATGAATGAAATCATTCTGAGATACTAATGATGGATTATTGCGTAATATTAACTATGGTCTGGTATAATTGCATTTTCACTTAACTCTCCTTATTCCACTTGTGCAAATTTCAAAGCATGGATGCATCTTTTTCTGGTTGGTGGGAGAGACCTTCTAAAATCATACTGTGTCCATGGACTTCTGTAAATGCGACTAGTCCTCTGTAAGATCTATGCTTACTGACAAATTTTAGTGTTTTGAGTTAGGTAATCCCCTTAGAAATGTATCACTGCATACAATGCTGCTAATTCTACTTTTAGGAAAGTTAAACTCAAACCATGACTTAAATATTAATGCAGAGTTAACCTTCAGCTGGGATTGAGCAGGGTTGGGGGAAATGAATTTCTTTTGTCCTTTTTGGTATCTTAGTTTGAAAATCTTATTTCTCTTCAAATATATGTTCTTAAAATAATAGTTAAACAGATCATAAGGGATGCCCATGTTTTTCCTCTTAGTGTTTTTTTCTTTTTATTATCACTGTTATTTTTTTGCCATTCTTTTAAATCTTATTATAATTAGTCACTACTGATGCTCCTCTGAATCCTTCAAAAACTTTATTATCTATTTTTTTTTTCTAAACAAGAAGAGCATTGATTGGACTGTAATGCTTGAACAAGTTACACTGTTGCAATTTTCTGATCAAGAGAATCTGATATCTGTGAACATCCACAGAGAGTCTTGGCATTTTCATTCAGACTAGGTTAGAGGAGCTCATTTGTTATGCTTCTTGGTTATCTGTCATTCATTTTGGGAAGGTGGGGGGGTGAGGGGAAAGCACACAGCCTGAGAAGACTGACAACCAAAATAAGGCTGTTTAGGTTTGAGGCATTGTAAACTTCATCCATGTCTGTAATTTTAAAGACATTTTAACTTTGTTTGATAGTTTAATTCAACTGAATAAGCATTCAGTGTGGATTTAGGATACAGCTAGACACAGGGGAAGGCACAATAGCTGGCTCATGAAACCTCCTTCAAAGACATTGAAGGCTTGGTATATTTGAAATATCATGCTTTGAGAAAATGGGAACATACTATCAGATTCCGGCTCTGTAGGGTCAGAACCACGTCTAATTTTGGGATTATATCTGGCTTATGAAGATGGTCACACGGTCTCAGACTTGTCACTAACACTTAAACTCCAATGGTCTCAATGTCTTTTACTATAAATTAAACAGTTACACTAAATTGACTTTATGATCCTTTCTTTTGTTATATTCTATGATTTTTTTTTTTAAGATTTCATTTATTTATTTGATAGAGACAGAGAGAGAGAGCTCAATCAGTGAGGAACAGCAGAGAGAGAGGGAGAAGCAGTCTTCCTGAGGATCAGGGAGCCTGATGCGGGGCTTGATCCCAGGACTCCAGGATCATGACCTAAGCTGAAGGCAGAGGCCCAACCAACTGAGCCACCCAGGCACCCTATATTCCATGATTCTTGAAAAAAGAGTCATGCAGGACAGTTAGCCACAGAGTATCAAGTCAGATAAAATAGACAACCTTCATGGATAGGACAGATACTTCTATGGACAACCAGAAAGTGGGGAAAAAGCAATTGCAAGAACTGGGAAGGACTGATGGAGAATGCAAAAATGGGCCAGTCTTGAAGTCAGATAGAGGGTGGATGGCCTAATGGAGAGGGAACGATAGAATTAGCACATTACATCAAGTGTATGACATTATCAGTCACAGGCATACCTCATTTTATTGTGCTTTGCAGATACTGTTTTTTTACAAGTTGTAGGTTTGAATCTACTCCTCAGGGAGCGAATCTATTGGGATCATTTTTGCAATAGTATTTGTTCACTTTGTATCTGTGAATATTTTAGAAATTCTTATGGTATTTTTAACCTATTCATTATTATTGTATTTGTTATGGTGATATGTGTTCAGCGATTACAATTCATTGAAACCTCAGATTTTTTTTAGTAATAAGGTATTTTTCATTAAGGTCTGTACATTGTTTTTTGAGACATAATCCCATTACACACTTAATGGACTACAGTATAGCATGACATGACTTTTGTATACATTGGGAAACAAAAAAACTTATTTGACTTGCTTTATTGTGATATTCGCTTTATTGCAGTGGTCTGCAATCAAACCTGCAAGATCTTTAAATTATGCCTGTATAAGACACATTATTATTTTATGCATCCCTAAAAGGTAAAGTGTTAATAATTAAACTACAGCCCTGTGTTTTGTTATCTCTTTCTTTTTAACTTTATATATTTTTAAAAAGTTCCTTTATATTCTTTTGGGTGTAAAAAAGACATACACATTGCCAACAGGTACATGAAAAGATGCTTAACATCACTACTCATTAGTGAAATGCAAATTAAAACCACAATGAGTTATTCCCTCTCTCCTGTTAGAATGGCTACTATCAAAACAGACAAGAAATAATAGGTGTTGGCAGGAATGTGGAGAAAAGGGAACCCTCGTCCATATACCGTTGGAATGTAAAATGGTACAGCTACTATGGAAAACAGTATGGAGGTTCCTCAAAAAAATAAAAATAGAACTACCATATGATCAGCAATTCCACTTCTGGGTGTTTCTCCAAAGAAAATGAAGATACTAATTCAAAAAGATATTTGTTCACTACAGCATTATTTACACTAGCCAAGACATGGAAACAACTCAAGTGCCCATGGATGTGTGAATGAGTGAATGGATAAAGAAAATGTTACATACATATATTTGCAACAACATGGGTGGATGTTGAGACCATTAGGCAGTGAATTAAGTGAGACAGAGAAAGATGGATATCATATGATTTCATTTATATGTGAAATTTAAAATAAAGAAAAGGACTCAGAGATATGGAGAACAGATTGGCAATTGCTAGAGATGAAGGGTGAGAGGTAGGCAAAATGGGTGGAAATGGTCAAAAGGTACAAATTTCCAGTTAGGAATTAGTCCTAGGGATGTAATGTAAAGCACAGTGACTATGGTTAATAGTACTGTATTGTACTGTATTGTATATTGTATATACTGTATATATTGTATATTGTATATATTGTTAATAATATAGTATATTTGAATTTTTTTAGATTTTTATTTATTTATTTATTTTTTAAAGATTTTATTTATTTATTTGATAGACAGAGATCACAAGTAGGCAGAGAGGCAGAGAGAGAGAGGAGGAAGCGGGCTGTCCGCAGAGCAGAGAGCCCAATGCGGGGCTTGATCCCAAGACTCTGGGATCATGACCTGAGCTGAAGGCAGAGGCTTCAACCCGCTGAGCCACCCAGGTGCCCCTGCATATTTGAATTAAAAAAAATTTTTTTTATTTATTTGAGAGAGAAAAAGAGAGAAGTTATGAGTGGGAGAGGGATAGAGGGAATCTCAAGCAGATACCACGCTGAGTGTTGAGCCTGACTCGGGGCTCTACTCGAGGTTCCATTTCACAACCCATAGATCATGATATAAGCTGAAATCATGGGTCAAATGCTTAACCAAACGAGCCACCCAGGTGCCCCTACTGTATTGTATATTTGAAGGTTGCTAAGAGGAAGGATCTTAAAACTTCTCATAACAAGAAAGAAATTGTAACTATGTGTGTTGATGGATGTTAACTAGACTTATTATGATGATCATTTTACTTTATTTTAATTTTTATTTTTTTCAAAAGATTTTATTTATTTATTTGACAGAGAGAGAGAGTGAGTACAAGAAGGGAGAGCGGCAGAAGGAGAGAGAGAAGCAGGCTCCCACTGAGCAGAGAGCCTGCCATGGGTCTTGATCCCAGGACCCCAGGATCATGAGCCGAGCTGAAGGCAGACACTTAACCAACTTAGCCACCCAGGCGCCCCATTTTATAATATTTACATATATTGAATCATTATGTTGTGCACTGAAACTTGTGATATTATGTATATATAATGTTATATATCAATTACTGCTCAATTTAAAAAAAGCTTCATTATTCTAATTTGGATGTAAAGGAAAGGACCACATGAACAGCTATAACCATGTTTATCCAAACACAGTCAATGACAGTTACACTGTAACTGCCACCTGGCCAAAAGAAATGATAGATGCTACTGACTGTAAGACAGCCTGTTATCAGAGATATTAAAATGTGACAAAATAAATGTGCTTAATCTTAAAAATCATCAAAATGGGCTAGCATGCATCTTACAGGTAAGACCATGGGGTGTTTGTGCTAGTGGCTAGAATAGTAAATGAATTGTATGGAAGGGAACATTGTTTGGAGGAAAAATCACAAGGCCCAGAGAAGAAAAGCTGGGGGACAGGACATATAAAAGGTGTAATATGTACCATAATGGCAAATCCAAAGAAGGTCTATTAAAATGCATATGTGTAAGAACCTAAAAATTCCCAATGCCTATTTCTTTTTTCTTTTTAAAAGATTTTATTTATTTATTTGAGAGAGCGAGAGAGGGAGCAAGAGAGAGAAGATGAGTGGGGTGAGGTGGGGGAGGGGCAGAGGGAAAGGGAGAGACAGACTCTCTGCTGTGTAGGGAGCCTGATGTGAGGGTGAACCTCACCTGAGATCATGACCTGAGATCATAACCCGAGCAGAGGGCAGATGTTTAACTGACTCAGCCACCCAGGTGCCCCCCAATGGCTTTTTCTAATCAGGATTCCATACCTTGATCAAGTAGAACTTGCCAAATAAAGTTGGTTCGGAAAGCATCATTATAAACTAAGTAGCATCTTTAATTAATAATTGACTATCAAATGACCCAGAATTATACAAAAGTAGCATTTGTTTACATGTTATATGTTTTTATCTTAGTTCTCAGGGACAGAAATTAAAGACTATTTTTTAAAAATACCCCATGGTTCAGAGAGTCCAGGAAAAAAACTGACATTTCCCTCTGTTTTCTCACTGAAACAGTTATAAGTCATTTTGAATTTCATTCAAATCTTCCAGTGAAGATACTTCTTATACAAAATCTCCTCTAGAAAACAGCCAAATGCCTGTGAGCAAACTAAAAGAGAACAAGTCAAAAAGATTGTTTCTCCAGTTATGAGCAATGTTTAAGATTCTTATTTTGCACCATCTTTACCAACAGACTACTCTCTGTAGTGTTGACTAGGGAGTGGATTTTATTACTAAACCCAAGGTCACAGGTGGTTTTGCACTGAAGCATAATTAAATTGTGCAGAAGGAATTAAAATGGTTTAGCAAATAAGGTCTTCTTATTTGGGCTGAATAGGACAGATATAATGCAATGCCATGTTCAGGCTACAACCAGGCAGCACTTGGGCCCGGGGAGATTAATCTGGAGAGCAATCACTTGATGATCCCTGACTATGAATACTTAGTTGAAATTATTCTTCAGTCACTCTGGGATGGGAAAAGCAATCATTCATAATTAACAGGTCACTTTCTTTGTGGGAATATTTATGCAGGGCACGGAGAGGATGGCATAAGAGAATACCTTTCTTGGTTAGGGAAAAATTGATACGTGTGCTTGGGATGAACATGATCAAAAACTATTAAAGAGAGAAGAAACTTGTTAAGAATGAAGAGGTATACTTAATTGTACATTTCCACATGTGCATTTTTGGGGTGGGAGGATGAAAAATACAACTACTGGGAAATAGGCAGCAGAATGGTGATAGAAGGTTTTAAGCAGTTTGAGAGAAATCTGTTGTTTTCAGCTAAGTTTTGAGGAAAGACACAAATAAACACATTTCGTAGTAACTTCTGGCCCTGTTCCCCAAAGATATAATGATTTTTTTTTCCTTTAGGAAATTGAAATGGAGAGAGACTCTGATGACTGCAGACTGTACAAGAACTATAAATATATCTCCAGTTCAGTTATGATGTATCGTTTAGATCATTTCTACATTTTCCAAGTTAGTATACTTGTCCAGTCAAGGAATTAAAATCTCCAAAGTTCCCACATGAGGTAGAACATTGGTTTTTGGACAGTGCTTTCAGAATATATTATGCTATATTGACATAACAAATACTTAATGCTTTGTATATGAGGGGTGTGGGTATGTGTGTGTGTATGTGTGTGTGTGGGGGGGTGCCAGTAATATAACAGCCAAATAAGTCCATAAACAAGTGGGAGAGACCAGCTGTTGATCTTACTTGATATAAGAATATAACTGTATTTTAATAGTATACCAGAAATATTTCAATGTGACAATTTCCATGATTATTCACCAAGCAGCTCTTTTAAAAGATGCAGGCCCACAAACTGGATTAATCAGATTGTCAAATTATAATTTTTTCAGTAGTTGTAGAAATTATAGCACACCTTTACCACCAATCCCCAGTAAAGCTTAAAATAGATAGTTATCCCTTAAAAAGAAAACAAAACAAAACAAAAAAACAAAATTCCCCAAGCCCCAGCTTATTTTGGTATAGTAGAAAGGATTCGGAGTATATAAATACAAGCCCAAATTTAAGGGGGACCTGGGTGTCTCAGCTGGTTAAGCCTCTGCCTTTGGCCCTGGTCCTGATCTAGGGTTCTGGGATGGAGCCCTCTTCCATCTGGCTCCCTGCTCAGCAGGAGCCGGCTTCTCTCTCTCCCTCTGCCTCTCCCCCTGCTCAGGCTCTCTCTCATGCTCTCTCCCACTCGCTCCGTCTCCCTCTCAAATAAATAAAATCTTTATAAGAAACCCAAATTTAAAATATTAGTTTATTGTCTCCTACTTATCAAACATCATCTCAGGTCCTCAGCACGTGATGTAAGGTAGATCTGAGGCAACACAATCAGCTTAAATTATTTCACATTCACAAGAATCACTGATAATAATTTACCTATGAAAGAGATATGTAACATTTAACATGGATTTAGATTAATACTAATAAATGTGTTAAGCAAATCACTTAGTCATAACTATAGGTAGTTTGAAAATATTCAAGGGGTTTGGGGTATACTTTGGAATTGAAAACTACTTTTAATACAGTAGTCCATCCTGTGCCTTCTTGGCAGGCTTCTTTAACCTATTACTGGTTTCCCCAGCTTCTCCCTTTCTCTCCATACATATTTTTACACGGTGATTTTTGTTCGTTTCTTTACTATAAAAATACTACATCTATGCTTATACATCTGTGCATACATTCGATTTAAGTAACTAGAAGGCATTAATGAGTGATGAGGTAAGAAGGGCATCCTTTCCCAGAGTGACTCTCAGTCATAGTCTGCATAGTCAGGATTCTACATAAATAAGCCGGAGGTACTTTCCAGGTTGTCCGAAACAATCCCAGCTCATGTCTGTTGTCCAGTTTCCAGTCCAGCCTAGCATTTATGCCTGATTGTTTTTCATTTTAAAATGGCAGTCAAATAGGATTCAAACCACTTTCTCCCAGAAGACCGTCTAGAGCTGGTGGACTGGGTGGGGCCAGAAAAGCCCGGCCGTGCTGGCTCTTCCCGCTTGACGCCGTGCTTCCTCTCTTTTGCTTGGTTCTTTATCCACCTTATTCCGCCACCGCCTGTGTAGTTTGTTCTGAGATGCACCACAGAGAAGCGTCCCCTACCCTTCCAGTCGTGCTAGAGCGTCTGGTCGCCCCCAGATGACGTCAAGTAGGCGCCATTCATTGGACACTTTCCACACCAACCCCTACTTGGTCCCTCTTTTCAAGACCTGGCCAAGCGGGAGGCGTCATTATAAAAGCCGACCTATGTTTGGTTTGGGGAAGGAGCACGCACGTTGGAGTTAATGTCAGAATCTTAGTTGGTGAGCCGAATTGTATTATTATTGTTATTTTTTTAAAGATTTTATTTATTTATTTGATAGATCATAAGTGGGCAGAAAGGCAGGCAGAGGGAGAGGGAGAAGCAGGCTCCCCGCTGAGCGGAGAACCCGATGTGAGGCTCGATCCCAGGACGCTGGGATCATGACCTGAGCTGAAGGCAGAGGCTTTAACCCACTGAGCCACCCGGGTGCCCCTGAGCCGAATTGTATTAGTAGTAAAAGTTGCATTTCAGTAAGCCAAGATGAGTTTGGTAGACCTCCAGTGGCCACTTTTCATCTAGCACTATGAAATTGTGCAGGAAACAAAGTTCCTACTTTAACATAGGATAAAATCAGAAAGATGAGCAGAGGTGACTCCTGTCTCTTTCTCCGGCCCCTTTTTCAGTCGCATATAGGTACACATGTATAAATGTACCTTCAGCTGCTCTTTCAAGGACAAAATGCGGGACCCTTGCTTAAACCAAGTGCTTTGGAAACAAGTGGCCCGTGACCTCGATGCTGCTCTCCTCTTGTCGCTAGGCACTTGTTTTAGCAGCCAGCTTAGACTGTGTGCTCTGCAACTTTAGATGCAAGCAGAACGTTGGTTTCCTGAGTGATGTTAACAGGAATCAGGGAATTAGAGGAGAGCTTTGCATTAAATACATTTGGAAAATAGGGTTTGAACAATTGTGCCGGAGGTTGTATAGAGAATACTCGAATGTACTTGTTAACTGGTTTTGTCATTACAAGATATAAAAATACAAATATATAATATTTTTAGTATTTTATGTATTTTTA
>RCUC01153047.1:0-56771 GCA_003697995.1 Taxidea taxus jeffersonii | reverse complement strand
GGGGGGGGGGTCATCATTGTTCTAGTTCCTTCTGGAGTTCCTTACTTTCCATCTTTTGCCCCTGTGTACACACTATACTCATCCATCCTAGAGAGCTATAAACAGAACATTTAGGAGTACATGTAATAGACCTTTGAGAGAAGTGGTGAGTACAAAGGATACAGACAGAGCCAGGTAAATATTCTGCTTGAAGTCGAAAAAGCAAGGCCCTGACCGGGGATAGCCTGCTTGCAGTCCCTAAGCCTGGCTCTGGCCTGGGCTTATGGTACCCTGGTGCTAATGGGTGCCTCAGAGGGGGCCATCTGGACATGGACACTGTTGTTATTTTAGGAGCCCCCCCCCAAAAAAAACCCTCCAAGTACCTTCTCCAGAAGCAATTTTTATCTCTGACGCTGTCTTCCTGCAAGTGGGTCACTGAGTGCAACATCAGGAAATGAGGTTGATTTAAGGCCAAAATAGCACCAAGTGGGCGTGGGGGAGTCAATGGGGATGAACAGTGGGGTGGGGGAGAGCTTGCTAGAACTGCCCAGTCAGCGGCAGTTACTTAACAGAAGCTAGCATTGTTCTAATGAAGTTCTTAAACTGAGCCTGAGAAATGCCTTCCCTGGGACCCCTGTAGCCTCTGTTTTCTCCATTGCTTTCTGGTGGTTCTGCCCAGTCTTCCTTTAGCCCCCCCAGGAGGCACTGAGCCAGGGGGCCTTCCCAAGTCCTCTGACTTCAGGTGGGATCAGAGTGTGCATATTCCTTCCAGGCAGGGTGCTATTCTGGGTCTTTCCCCTAGGAAGAGTCAAAGACTTAACGGAGTCCTTTTCTCCTGCAGCTGCTTTCTCCTCGAAGCCACAGGCTCTGGCCACACCCAGCAAGGAGGAGCGTGGGAAAAAAAAGAAGAAAGGCAAGGGGTTAGGGAGGAAGAGAGACCCTTGTCTTCGGAAATACAAGGACTTCTGCATCCACGGCGAATGCAAATATGTGAAGGAGCTCCGGGCTCCATCCTGCATGTGAGTGTCCCTTCCCTGGCTGACTGTGCTCAGCACACTTTTTGTCAGTCACGTGGCTGTTCCTCGTTGTCACTGTTCCTTGAATTCATAATTCTACCCAGTTTCTTCTCAATCTTCAGGCGGAAACTGGGAGGAGGGGAAATATTTTTAGTCAGCGGAAGGGGCTCTCCCCCGCATGGGATGTAATTTCCTGTGGTGTAGGTTTGTGACGGCTCTTTCATCCTTGGGGACATTTCCTGCTTGTTCTGGCATGAGGGTGTGGCTAGGAGAGCTGATACCTGAAGGCAGGTCCTTCAGTCCTACCTCAGGCTCTTCCTAGTTCAGATGGGAGAAGCCAGTGGAACACACAGTCGAGTAGGCTTCCCAGGCGGAGCAGAGCTCCCTCGGCCTCCTTTCCCAAGCCCTGAGGTGCATTTGGACTCACACCATGCAGACGTGTGTGTGCTCAGACATATGTGCACTCATATGAGAGCACGTGTGGGTTGATTCAAAGGCATGGCTGGACTATACAGAAAGCAGTCATCATGGGAACAGGGAGAAGCCACTTCGTTTCTTCTTCCTCATCCCCACAAGGGCCAGGATGTCGGGGGACATAGTGGGTATTGGCCTTTTGGCCATGGGGTTGGGAGAATACTTCCTCTGTGCGAGATTAACAAGAAATGGAACCCAACCCAGTAGGCATCAGCCCCCGTCAGGCAGCACTACCCTTTCTCTGGGCGGACAGGCCCTGGGTTCCTCAGCTACTCTGCAAAGGCCAAGCCCAGCAAACGGCTGCCTTGGCACTCCTTTGGGGATGACAGCACTGCCATGCTCTCTGGCAGGCATAGTGTCACTGCTGTGCCTGGGGGCCAACACCCACATTCGACTACAAATGTCCACTCTCTTCCCCTGTAGAGAGACAGGCTCTGAGTCATGGGAGACTCTGGACAGGGCCAGGATGCTATCAGCTGTGCACCACCTCTCAACCTGTCAAGAAGGTTGGCTGCCGGGGCGCCTGGGTGGCTCAGCGGGTTAAGCTGCTGCCTTCGGCTCAGGTCATGATCTCAGGGTACTGGGATCGAGTCCCGCTTCGGGCTCTCTGCTCAGCGGGGAGCCTGCTTCCCTTCCTCTCTCTCTGCCTGCCTCTCTGCCTACTTGTGATCTCTGTCTGTCAAATAAATAAATAAATAATCTTAAAAAAAAAAAAAAA
Organism: Taxidea taxus jeffersonii; assembly: GCA_003697995.1. Classification (NCBI taxonomy): domain Eukaryota; kingdom Metazoa; phylum Chordata; class Mammalia; order Carnivora; family Mustelidae; genus Taxidea; species Taxidea taxus. The sequence continues at coordinate 54,584 of RCUC01153047.1, read as the reverse complement.
AAGAAGGTTGGCTGCCTGCATCTCTTCTACTGGGATTGTCTTTTTAAAGCTCCCTTGTCTTATCTGATCTCAGATAGCAAAGCTTCCCTGTATTTGGCAAGTGGCAGACAGACCTGTCACTCTCTACCATGTCCATGATCACTTGTGTGTCCTCCCCTATAACATCCTTGTCAGGAGCTTGGTATTAGAGGAAGTTGCTTTGGAGTAACATAGACAGTCCCCATAGTAGTATTCTTCCCAAGGTCTTGGGATAGGGTAGGGAATGTTTGTCTTCAATTTGTGAAATGCCATCATTAGCACAGGATGGAGGCCATGACTCTGAGGGTAGTCAAGGTGGATTGAGGCCAGGATTCTTTCTAGTCCAAACTGGCCCAGGACTTTGGTGGATGGACTTCGACTGCTCGGCGGAGAACCTTTGTAAGACTGCTATCCTGGACAGCTGGGCTTGACCCACCAGCTAAAGCCAGTAGATAAGGATGCCCAGGGCCAAGGTGGTCCTAGGCGTAGTGATCCTAACAGTGATGATGCCTTCTCTCCTTTGCGCCATAACTTCCCAATTAACTTTTATTATGAGCTGAGCCCAGCAGGTACATGTTCAGTACCTACCTGGTACCAGCTCTTCTAGGGAATGGGGAATTACAGTCACGTCCTAGGATTCTCAAAAGCCCTAGGCGGGGGGGGGGGGGGGGGGTGGGGGGGGGGGGGGGGGGGGGGGGGTTGGGGGGGGGGGGTTGGCAGGTCTTGCTATCTCTAGTTGAAAGGTGAGGAAACTAGAGCCAGGAAGTAGGAAGTGATTTGCCTGAGATCAACAGCTAAATAAATGGATGGAAACAGGACAAGGATTCAGGTGCCTGACTTCCCGTCCAGCATACCTTTCATGCCTCCAGGCTGTACTGGGTGTTGTTGGCTTGTGTCCTTCTTCCCTGTCTATCCTTACAGAGTTTGAATAGGATTTCATAGAGGACGGCTGTTATGTTCAAGGTCTCTTAAGGGTTTTACCAGCCTAAGAGCAGAGCAATCTGATTTGAAGACTTTGTCTCTGCTTCCTAAGCAGATTTTCTAGGGGCTGGATTTTCTAGGGGCTACCTCTTGCCTCCGGCCTTTGGCACTCAGGGCAGAGTGCAGCAAGAACACACAGAGCTCCTGGTATGGGGAAGTATGCTAGCTGGGTGCCTACATTTGAGGCCCTTTGTTGCTTCTCCTTCCCTCTAGGCCCTGGAACCACCAGCTAGGGTGTGCCCGTGCTGCCCTGAGAAGCTTGAGGCTAGCTGACTTCCTAAACCAGTCCTCCACAGCCACCATTCACAGGAAAACCCTTTTGAGTCACAGGCCAAAAGTTGCCCTCAGAGAGAGCCGTTTCCTGGGGCTGCTGACCCAGAAACCGGCTGCAAAGTTTCCTGTGGTCGGAGGAAACCTAGAGGCAGTCAGGCTGAGGAGAACTATGCTGGAAGAGAGACAGGTCTGGGGCCTTCCCTTGGCCTCCCTGGCCTGATGCTGAGAAGGAAGGGTGAGCCCCCTTTTCTCTCCATCAGACTTCGGGGCCTTGTTCCTCAGGACAGTACCCTCTGGAGTCCTATTTTATAATAACTCACACATATGTGGGACTTGGCCTTTTGTTAAGGGCTATTAAGTGTAACATCTCATTTGACCTTAACAATACCCTGGTGAAATAGGTCTTTATTAATAACGTGTTGTACACGAGTCAACCAAAGCTTGAAAAGGTAAAAGTAACTTGCTCAAGATCACCTGGCTAGAAATAGCAGCAAAGCATGAGGTAGGGGCAGAGAAACCCTGCTTGGAAGAGTCTCTGGACCCTAGAGGGTTCTTACTCCCGTTGTAATACAAGTTCTGAAATGGGTCGCAAACATCTGTAGGAGGGACACGTTCCAGTTTGGTGGGTTGCTGGCTCTGAGCAAGACACATGATCTTGTCCCCACCCGGGATGCTTGGAACGTACTCACCCCCCCCATCCTTCCCTGGGGAAGTCAGGAGTCATCTGCAAAGGGAGGGGGAGGTGGGTAATATTAGGATGTTTACATTATTATCCTTTTGACTCAGGGTGGGGGTGGACGGATTATGTAACTGAATTGCGGGACTCTGAGACCAAGCTTTATTTCTATCATCTGAGTAACTACCTGTGGGGTTTGAGTGATGGCTGGAAGTGAAAAACAGCCTCAGCTTCAACTTCCCTTCCCCCTCACCCCCAACCCAGGAAGGCATAGTCTCTGAAAGAGTCATCTAGATTGCTGGGTTGAATCTTGGCTCTACCTCTCACTAGCTGCATGACCTTGGGCAAATTAGCTAAGAATTTAAACCTCAGTCTCTCCATCTTTAAAATGGGGAGACTAACTCCTACTTCACAGAGATGTTTTTAAGATTAAATGAAATGATTCTTGTAAACCAATTAGCACAGAGTGCTTGGCTCACAGTAAGCCTTTAATGCTTGCTATTTACTATTCAAGTTAATAATAATAAGTCAAAGACCAGGGTCAGACAGCCCCAGGAAGCTCTCACCTCATCAGATATGTTTCCTTGGGGTAATCTGCACTGTTCAGAGTGGAAAGAATCATGAATTTGGAATCTGCTAGGACTGGTTTCTAGTCTCAGTCTTGTTGCTTCTTAGTTGTCCTACTTTTGGTAAATCACACCTTCTGATGCTTAATCTTAATCTTTCAATCTGTAAAATGGGGCTGTACCTGCCTACCTGATGTTATGAGTCTTAGCTGAGCTAGCAGATAGGGATAGGGCCTTATGAACTGTAAACTGTTATGCATAAGTGATTTTCCAGGGAGACTCCTGAGAGCTTCCTCCGCATCCTGTCAGGATGGGGGTGGTTGTTTTGCCCACCTTGGCCAATGGGACAGATTCACGAAGAGTCTAGGCATGGCGCCGTCTGCCCTGCTGTGTGTCTGTGGGACTGACCCCCATTTATCCTGCAGGAGGATGGTTCCCCAAAGCACCCAGGAGGAGCTGAGGCAGGGAAAGGTGCTTGGCACTCGTCAGAGTTGGCCTGGCCCCCCTGCTGCTGCCAGGTCCAGAAAGGTCCACTTCTGGGGTGCCTCTTGCCAAGAAGAAATTCCTTGCTCTGAGGTACCACACGTACGACCTGCTTCCCAGTGGAGGCACAGCTCAGAATAGAGGATCACCAGGTTCTTGATGCTTCCATCAGCAAGCCAGTGGCCTGGAGGCTCCAGGCAGATGGTGCCAGTGCAGTTGTGGATGTGATTGGGGAGCACACTGAGCTCAGAGTCAGACAAACCGAGACTACACTTCTGCTCCACTGAGTGACCATGGGGAGGATAGCTCTGCCCTTCTGTAACATGGGGGGCAGCCACCTACATCAAAGGGCCTCTCTGGCTCTTGGATGTAGGAAGGGACATGAATGTGTTGTTCAACTGAAAGTGCTTCCAAGTCTTCCTCAGAGTTTCAAGGAAATGCTTTATGTTACAAGAGGCATTTGCTGTTTGATTGATTTCTAGGTGTGAAAAGCCAGAGGATTGTTTTCCATGACATTTTCCATGCTCTGGCAAGATAGCTGGGCAAGAAGAAGTTACCTTGGTTTTGTTTGCTTTGTCTTATGATGGAGGAGGCCAGATATCCCAAGGTTCAGAGGCCAAAAGTTGATGTGAAGCTCTCAAAGTGGGCCCTGCACCCAGAGGGAGCTGGGAGTTAAATGAAGGGAACTTGAGAAAAATGACTCCTGGCAAAGGAACAGGACCTATTAATAGGATGGGCCGTGGCTGAGAGGGACTGAGGGCTGGAAGCCGTGGTGGAGAAGGCTAGGTTTATTTCTGGGTCAGAGTTAAGGGGCCTCATTAGAGGGAGTGATACTCAGTCCCCTCAGCTCAACCCGCCGGCTCATGGACCTAAGTCTTCTGAGGGGCTTAAACAGTATGTCCCAATACACATGTAATAAATAATCCACACATGGAACATATGTAGCTTGGACCTTCAAGTCCTCCCTCACTTTTTCCCTGCCTGGAGCAGGAATCTTGAGCCAGAGAACCAGAGGGAATGGAGAGGGGGAGTGAAGGATGGGGAGGAAAGCCACAGAACCCTTAGAGGGATTTTGGCCTTTTCCTAGATTCTACTAGAAGGATAGAGGAAGGGTGGGGACTGATAGGCTGTGAGGCTGTGAGAGCTGGGATCGGCCGCAGGCAGGAGGCCCATTGCCTGTAGAGAAAGGCCAAACCACTAACATCATCTCCACTTGGTTCTGTCTTGAACCAGCTGCCACCCCGGTTACCACGGAGAGAGGTGCCATGGGCTGAGCCTCCCAGTGGAAAATCGCTTATATACTTATGACCATACAACCATCCTGGCTGTGGTGGCCGTGGTGCTGTCGTCCGTCTGTCTGCTTGTCATTGTGGGGCTTCTCATGTTTAGGTGAGTACTGGGGAACCCTGCAGGCTGTTTCTGCAAATCACTCCCATTCCTCCTCCCTCTGGGTCTTCTGTCTGTGATCATCACATGAGCCCTCCAACCTCCCAAATTCCAGGCTAGGAATCTGACTGACATTCCTGAGTACAGGTTCTCTAGGAACCTAGCTTCTCTGGCCTGCCATGAGTCCAGGGTCCAAAGCACAGGGCAAAGATTGCCAGGTCGTCATAGGTCCTGCTTTTCACAGCAGGCTTAGTGACCCACCCATGGCTCTACCTCCTCACAAAAGTTCTCTCCCTTTGCCCTGTGTTTTGATGGCATTAGTGTGTGGTTTGATAGACAAAGCATGGCTGGTGATATAGCCTTTCAATTCTGAGGCATCTCAACCTCAGGTCATACTTCCAGTCCAGGTTATGTTCTAGACTAGGGGAGACCTACCAAACACTCTGCCCATTTCCAAGCTGTGTAATTTATCTGTTGTAAGACCTGGACCAAGTTACCTGTCTCTCTGAGGACTATAATCTCACAGTGATTGAATCTGTCTACCTACCTCATAAGGATAGTATGAGGATCATGTAAATGAGGTCAAAGTTCTCAGCAAATTATAGCCTGCTGTTAGAGACAGCCATTCCTTGGGGCACTCGGGTCTTTGACCAGAGGTCTTTTGGGATGCCAGACCATCTTGGCTTTTCCAAGTAATGGAGGGAACAACCATGGCAGTGTCCTTTAGAAGGACCTTCTCTGGGACCTGCACCCTATCATATCAGGCAGAGCTTGCTCACAAAACTTGTCTCCTCCAGATACCATAGGAGAGGAGGTTATGATGTGGAAAGTGAAGAGAAAGTGAAGTTGGGCATGACTACTTCCCACTGAGAGAGACCTGTGCTCAAGGTAATGGGCCATTGTTTGCCCCACAGCACCATCACCATCTTCCCTTCAAGACATTCTGAATTCTCTTGACCTAGGGTTTGGGGTACAGGCTACTGTGGAGTCAGAGTCCCATTGAAGAATGGTTTTCAAAAAGGTTTTCAGTGGGTCATCTCCACTTGGGGTGGCAATTGCTAGAGAAATACCCGAGAGACATTCCTGAGACCACAGCTTCTCCCATCCTTGTCCCCTCTTCTGCTCATTCCCAGATGAGCTCCCTGCTTCATAAGACTGGACCTGACAGACTCTTAAGACCGCTTAAGACTGGATCCAGCTTTACATCCCTTCCTTTTGTGCTTTAGGAATCTACGGGACGACTGCTACCTCTGAGAAGGCACAGCTGATCGTAGACTCTGCAGAGGGAAAGTACGTCACAGCTAGTCAGGAAGACTCTTTGTTCCCGGTTGCTGTCTAGATTGGGCCTCCCATTATTGCTTTGCCAAAATACCAGAGCCTTCAAGTGCCAAATGGAATATGTCAAAATGGGATCTTGGTCAGAAGAAAGCAAAAGCAAGAGGCCTTCGTGCCCTTCTGATTCCCCTCCTCCAAACTCCACATATCCCCATTAGTTTGTTTAAACAATTACCTTCTGGATTCAGATGCCAGTTAAATTCCATATGCTCCAGGATCATTGACTGATAAAAAAACAAGGAGAGGAAGAAAGAAAACTTTGTGGATGGGAAGAAAGTAAGAAAGATTGAGAAGCCATGAACTCATGCAGCCACCAAGGGATCGGCCATTTGGAGCCTCTAACGCAGGATTTGACGAGCTAACTGTGAAATACCACAAGCCCGAGAACTCTGAATTTTGGGACTTCTACCCAGACGGAAAAGTAACAACTATTTTTTGTTTGTTTGTTTGTAAAATGCCTCTTAAATTATATATTTATTTTATCCTATGTATGTTAATTTATTTAGTTTTTAACAATCTAACAATAATATTTCAAGTGCCTAGTCTGTTACTTTGGCGATTTCCTGGCCCTCGACCTTGTATACCCCACCTCCTGGCTCAGCGTCGCACCCCTCTGCCACAACTCCAGGGTGGGTCCATGACCCATCTGGGGTAATCTGCTTTCTGTCCACGTTTCGGAAGATCTTCCACAATCGCAGTACCACAGCGGGAGGTCAGTAGAGTCAAGATAAAGGAGTTAACCTTGTCAGGTCCTCTCTATGAGTTGGACTGCAGTCTTGCCTAGGCGATATTGTCTACCGTTTGTGTTTTGAAAGCCAAAGGTGCTGACGTCCAAGCATAACAGATATTGGTGTTTGCCTGTGTCCTATCCCTGCCAAATCTCGTAAGAGGTTGGACTTCCATGCCCACAGCTCTCCTGACTCCTCAACCCCAACAGCCCGAGGCCCACAGAGTGGGAACTCCCTCTCCCCTGTGTCGAGACATTTCTCTTACTCCTGCCATTCTTCTGGTGCTACTCCATGCGGGAGTCAGTGCAGCAGAGGATAGTCTAGAGAAGATTTTAGCAACAAAAAAAGGCTGAGGAGGAGCAGGAAACATTGGAGCCAACTGTTCTTGTTGACTGATGACCTACCAATTACTACAGAGTTCGGAGGTGAGGAGGACTTTTGCATAAACACACCCACCTCACCGAAAACTAAAAAGGTATGCTGTCATGGTCCCTTCTGGAAGTTTCTGGTGCCATTTCTGAACTGTTACAACCTGTATTTCCAAACCTGGTTCATATTTATATTTTGCAATTCAAATAAAGATAACCCTTATCCATACACTTTTGTCTGCTTGTTTGATCTGGGAACTGGTTTAAAAGAGGTAGTTCCTAAGCCCTGAGTGGATATTGGGCTCTATGGCAGGCCTTTTCACGTATGCTCTCGCGGTATCCCCAGTAACGGTGTGATGGAGGTACTATCATCGTCCCATTTTTCCAGAAGAGAAAGCTGAGGCTCAGAGAGATTAAGGCTCAGAGAGGTTATATAACTTTCTTGGAGATACTTAGCTGGTAAGTGACAGAGCTGGGATGGGCAGTCTGACTGCAACTATTTGTCTTAAGATTTATATTATACCACCTCTGAGACAACTGAAAAGAAACCTTTCACGTAGGAATTTTGGCTAGCTGTAATCAGGAAAGACATCCACCCATTTGGTCAATAAACTCTGGACTCAGGTCCTGGTCCTGTCTCTCTGTGCAATGAAGCATTGTCCCTGGTGGAAACAGGGCACCTTTGACTTCCCTCTCATGTTCCACAACCAATCTGTCCACAGACCTTATCACACCCACCTTTAGAATATATACTGAATGCAGCCACTGCTGATCACCGCTCCTACCATCACCCTGGTCCAGCTCACCGTCTCTGGCTGGGTCTGCTGTCTTCCACCTTGCTCCCGTGCAGCCCATTTCTAACAGAACAGCCAGAGCCATCATATAATACGTAAACCCATCTCTCGTCTGCCTTGCAGCCTTTCCCTGACCAACCTATTAGACAATATCACATTCCTTGCCCACCCCATTCTTCTTACTCTCCTTCCATTGCTTTCTTTCCCACCATAGCCCTTTTCATCACTAACATATTCTTCTTTGTTTACTGTCTCCTCCTGCTAGAATGCTAGCTTCATTACATTACTTCATGTACTTTATGTACATTACTCCAATCCCAGATTGTAGGGATTCGATGTTTGTCACATGAACATAAGAAAAGACTAAAATCTAGTCAGAGGCCAGAAGTGGACATGTATGTGATCCAGTGCTGCCGTGGGAGTATGGTTGGGTTTAAAGAAGGGCCTCTGTTGGGCGCCTGGATGGCTCAGTCGGTTAAGCAACAGCCTTCGGCTCAGGTCATGATTAAACTGCAACAAAAAGATTTTTGAAACTCGGATCAGGGATTCTTTTGCTATTTGCATTCTATAAAGCTCTGTAAAGTATCAGTATATTACTTTGGTAATCATGTCCCTTCAAACTGTTCGCGGGGCTCCCTCTCCTGCTCCTGTCTTACACCCGGCTCAGCTTTTCAAACACGCTTTGTTTCTCCAACTAATGTTTCCTGCCGCCTCTGGGCTTCCTGCCTTTCAGGAGCTCTCTCCTACCACTGCTGCTGCTGGGAGCATCTCCCCCATCCCCCACCTCCACACCAGGCATCTCCTTGACTGATATGGTGTCTCTGGGAGCCTCTGAACTTGCAGCCACTTGTCAAGACTGGCTAGCAGTAATCTGGCCCTCCCATGCCCTGAGAAGCCCCTACCTCTTTTCCAAGGGCTCCTGGGCCACACACTCTGCAGGCATCACCTCAGTTGCGTTCGACTATCCAAGCCTTCACTCTAACCACTAAGTTACCTTCCAAATGAGTTCTTTGGCTCAGATTTGTTTTCTCTTCTAACCGTATTCATCCAGAAATAACACTAAGGTGAGGAGCTCATATGAAAGGGATCTTAGAGCCTAAGAGTTTCCTCCCCCGCCCCCTGTTTATAAATTCATGGGAGAAGATGTGTCTTATCAGGGGACAGGGGAAGGAACAGAAGAGCAGGCGAACACGGTCTTGGGTCTGGGTCCAGGTGCCACTGTTTATTACAGGGTGCTCTCACGCCTGATACCTGACCTTTTTGAACCTGTCTCCCAGCTTTTAAAAGAGATACTAAATATATCCACCTCGATGAGATGCAAAAATGATACCTGTGAAGAAAGTGCCTAGCTCAGGGCACATGCTAGACACTCAGTAAATGTTGATGATCTTTAGCAACCTGTCCAAGGAAATAATTAGAGGCATACTGGGTGTTGAAACCCAGCCTTCTGAATCCTAGTCCACATTTTTCTCCCTAGACACAAACAATGCTTCTCAATCAGTGTTTTACATTTTAAAGTCAACTGTGGTTTCAAAGGAGCTTTAAAGGGCCTTAACAAATATTTGTGGGTTTAAGAAGCCCGGGAACAGCAACTCTGTCCAAATATATCACTTCAACTTGGCTGGCCTGAAATTCTTCCCTTTGTCAACAATGCCTGAAATTCAAGCTTCCTGTTTGAGAATGCTAATACTTCTGGGAATAGCTGAGCATCGAGAGGCTGGGATTCTTTGTTGGTGTAATTCATTTTAGCTTCATTCATTCAGCAAATATTTGTGGAAGCCTCCCAATCACCTTGATGAAATCCATTTCTCTGAAGGAGAGGGCATTTTGATGGAGCGAGGGTGGGGAAGAAAAGAAAGAGAAGTACTTTGGAGCAAGGGCTTTCATTCATTCATCCACAAAACTGAGTGAGCACTTATAATGTGCCACATACTATTCTTGTCACTGGAGAACAGTGGTGAGACCGACACATGGACCGACAATAGATGTATAAATAAAGAAATAGGGTAACTTCAGAAATAAGTAATATAAACACACACATACACATGCACACACACACACACACACAAAGTGATGTGCTGAAGAGTTATTGGGGGAATAATTAATTTATATAGGCAGCTCAAGGAAGGTCCCTCTGCGGAGGTAACACTTGAACTGAGACAAGATGAGATCAGGCATACGAAGGCCCTGAGACAAAAATAAGCATTGTTTGTATGAAGGACAGAAAAGGATCCCTGAGCAACAGCATAGTCATTGAAGGTTGAAGAGGGAGGCAAGGACCAGATCATGTAGGGCCTTGTAGACCATGGTGAACAATTTGGAAGCCAGTGGAGTGTTTTGAGTAGGACACTGATAGGATTTGATTCATGTTTTGCAAATATGACTCTGCTATGCACAGAAAGGGGTCCTAGGGGGCAAAAGTGGAAGAAGCAAGACCAGTTAGGAGGACTTGGCAGTCATTCAGGGAAGACATGCTGGTGGCCAGGAATACAGTGGTAGGAGAGGTGGTAAGCAATGGTCAGATTCAGGCTATGTTTGGAGGGAATCACCCGTAAGACACGCTGATGGGTGGAATGTGGGAATTATGGAAATCAAAGATGACTTCTTGGATTTTAACCTGAGAAACTGGGTAAACAATGGTTCTAGCCACCCAGATGGGAAGGAATGGGGGAGGAATTCATGGGGACCATAGAAGTAAACATTCTTCTGTGGATATACTAAGTCCATATGGGGTGAAGGAGGGCACTACAGAGAGGGCAATGAGAAGAAGGGGGATGCAAGGAGGGAAAAAAAAAAGGAGGCAAAACTATAAATAAGGACCTGAAGACAGAAACAAATGAGGACACCTGACATTTATATGATGTTTCACGGTTCTAAAGCATACTCCTATTTTATAAACTTACTTAATCCTCATAGTGCCCCAGATCATACTCTTATTCCCAGTTTCATGATCGAGGGCTCTGAGGTTCAGAGGGGTAGAGAGTGTGGCACAGGACTTCACCCAGCTAAATCAGTTTTGTCTCTGACCCCTCCCAGGAAGGCCCAGGCTCCTCGCTGACCAAGAACTTCTACCTTTTACACCATTCTCCAAAAACAGAAGAGAGGAGAAGGCTCTATATTTTCTCCCTTGCTGTGATAAGGTGCCCAGACGAGTCCTGGCCTCTAGGGAACAGAGCAATAGGGAATAAGCAGGTCATGGAGCTTCATGGAGACCAACCCTGGAGGAAGAAAAAAAGGCTAACCTCATCCAAGAGCAGGAAGAGGAAGTTAGAATTGCCCTGTCTGTGATTGGTTTCTGGAGCGTAAGGCCACCACCAAATTAATATAATTTGGAGGTTGCTGTGGTTTGGATTTTCTTTTTGAACTTTTAAAATTGCACATTTTTTTTCCTTGATTGTCCCTTGATTGATGGAGAAGAGATCAGGGACCTCTTAGCTCACTACCACCCACACAGCTGTGAAGGAAGTCAGCTGCCCTCATGCTCTTCAGAAACATCCCTCTCTCCCTCCCTCCCTCCATTCTTCCCTCCTGGCATCTTGGCCATTACTAACTAACAGGGCATCTAAGGAAAAGGGCTCCTTTCAGGGCCGGATTGCTGTAGTTAATGGATCATAGCCTGTGTGGGAGGCTTCCCCAAAGACATATGATGTGGGTGTAAGAACCAGACAGACGGGAGGAATTAAGTCACCCTTTTCCCCAACCCTTATTTTCTTGCCTAACCTAGAAGTCACTGGATTGGCTTCCTTTTAATGAGGGACTAGTTTTGTTTTTGCTGACCCTACCTTTCAGAAGGCCAACTTCAGTGGGACCATCTCAGAAAGAAGAAGCTACCAGTTGGTTCTTCTTTTATGGTCCTGGTGTCTGGGCTAAGGCTGGCATGTAAACCATGATCTCAAGCCAAGGCTCTCTAGGAAGGCCTGACTTCTATTTCTTCAGTGATACTGAGCAGGTGGATTGGCCCTGAGAAGTCCTATGCTTGGGAAGGAGGGCTTGACCAGGTTCACTGGGGAGGAAGTACTTCTGCCCAGTGGCTGGAACTCTGGACCCTGAGACTCCAGGCTGGAGAAGTCTGACCCAAGTTCAACCCTGCAGGTACAAACATCCTCTTCCAGGTGTGTGTTTGGGCACCTTCTGGAGAAAGTCTGCCACCCACACTCAGTCCCAGTGTGTTAGTCACTCCTCCTCTGCACTTCCACACTGGGCCTTGGACAATGCAAGGAAAATTAGTCCTCTTCCCAAAGCAGCTTTGGAGTTCCTCTCCCATGGCTTTCATCACCACATGTGTTGTCACTGTGTGCTCACCTGTTTCACCCACTGTGAGTTCCTAGAGCCGCAGAGCATATCCTTATGCAGATCTGTGTGCCTGCACCCAGTACATTAGCGGCTCTCACTAAATGTTTGAGGCATGCATGAGTGAATGGACAGTGGAATGAATGAATGAATGCATGAAGAAATGAGGGAGTGAAGGTAGAGTAGAGGTTAAGAGTTTAGACTCTGGGGGGACGCCTGGGTAGCTCAGTTGCTTAAGTGGCTACCTTTGGCTCAGGTCATGATCCCAGCGTCGTGGGATCAAGTCCCACATTGGACTCCTTGCTAGGCAGGGAGCCTACTTCTCCCTCTGCCTCTGCCTACCACTCTGTCTGCCTGTGCTCGCTCCCTCTCTCTCTCTCTCTCTCTCTGACAAATAAATAAATAAAATCTTAAAAAAAAAAAAGAGTTTAGACTCTGGGGATACAAAACATAAGAGGCTTTTTTTTTTTTTTTAAGATTTTGTTTATTTATTTGACAGAGAGAGAGAGCACAAGCAGGGGGAGAAGCAGACTCCCTGCTGAGCAGGGAGCCCAACAAGGGTTTCCATCCCAGGACTTTGGGATCATGACCTGAGCCAAAGGCAGACATTTAACTGACTGAGCCACCCAGGTGCCCCAAGACTCTTTTTTTTTTTTTAAGATTTTATTTATTTATTTGACAGACAGAGATCACAAGTAGGCAGAGAGGCAGAGAGAGAAGAGGAAGCAGGCTGTCCGCAGAGCAGAGAGCCCGATATGGGGCTCGATCCCACGACCCTGGGATCATGACCCGAGCCGAAGGCAGCGGCTTTAACCCACTGAGCCACCCCTCAAGACTCTTAATCATAGGAAACAAACTGAGAGTTGCTGGAGGGGAGGTGGGTGGGAGATGGGGTAACCGGGTGATGGGCCTAAAGGAGGGCACATGATGTGATGAGCACTGGGTGTTACAACTGAGGAATCACTGAACTCTCCATCTGAAACTGATAATCCACTCTATGCTAATTAATTGAATTTAAATAACAAATTTCTACAAAAGTTTAGACTCTAGGTCAGACAAAGCTGAATTCAAATCCTAACCACACCATTTTCTGGTCATATAATAATCTTGAACAAATTATTTAACCTTGCAAAGCTTCACTTTTCTGAGGATTTTTGTGAGTATTATAAAGCATTTGTCACAGTGCCTGGTGTAGAGTAAGTACTCAGTTCATGATAGATATTAACAACTTCTGACTTCTAGCCCTCTGCTAGTTTTTATACTCGTGGGTCTTGTGGGCACCTCCTTTTCCAGATTTTTGGCCCATCCGTGTCCTTGTCAGACTCAAGGTTCAGCTTGCAGGATTGTCCTCGTGGGTTCAGGTTGGAGTCAGGCTGGGTAAGCGGTACAGCCCTGGGCTTTGCGGAGAAGGGGAAGCTGTGACGGGACCTGTCTAAGGCCGGCAAACAGGTCAGCTGCCACCCCCATTGTCTTGGGGCTTCTTTGCTGGTGGGTGTCTGGAAAGCAGGAACAGTGCCGCATTTAAGGTATCCTGATGACAGCCACATCAAATATGTGACCTTTTCAAGGAAGCCTAGTTTCCATGGTGAGTGGGGCCTCACGTTCTTTCTCAAGCCACACTCTGTGGCGCTTGGTCTGCTCTGGAATGTGGTGGCAGTGGCCCCAACAGCTGGGTGGGGACATCTGCCGAGGGGCTGCCCCTCCAGTATGTCCAGGGTGGGTGAGGGGTTGAGATAGCCCCTGGGCTATCTGATGCCCACACCAGCTCTCCAACCTCCACTGTTCCCCCCACTCCATATGCACACACTTAATGGCTCATGGCCAACTGGCTGCCAAGCTGGGCAGAAAGAAGGGGATTCTTTCTGTGATCCCCCATGTTCAGCCAAGGCCTTGACCTCTTCCACCTCATCTTGGCAGCTGGAGCCGGCAGAAAGAGCTGGCCTCTCTGGCCTTGGCAGAGCGTGTGTTCGGGCTCAGCCTCAGCAGCTGCCAGAACGGGAGCTGAAAGCCCAGTGCTTCTGCCAAAGCTTGCTAACTTCTTTCTTCTTTCTCAGAGCTATGCAAATGGAGGAGGCTGCTGAGGAATGCAACAGTAACCTCCCGGCTCCCGCCTCCCTGCTCCCTTGGCCTGTGCTCCCCCAACCCCCCAAGCTGGAGTCACATCAGAAAAATGCATTGGAAGAAAGAAATCCCCCAATGTGTCATGACATTACATTTCTGCCTGGTGCTCAGAAAGGAGAAAAGTAGGAGGGGGAGGTAGAAGTAGTGTGGTCATAGCCAGAGCCCTGTGACTACCTCACCTTGATGCCTCCCTGGGGCAGATCACCTGCTCCCCTGGGGCTCTGTTTCCTCATTAATAAGGCGGGCTAATCACTCTGACTCAGACTGCAGAGAAACTCTGAGAATTAACTGTTTGCTACCATCAAAGAGTACTGATATTCCTAAGAGGCTGTTGAGAGGGTCTGTGTTGCAAGTTCCAGTTAGCAACAACTGAACAAGTTCACTGCTCTCATATGCGTTCATCTAACAGACATACCGTGATTCCCACTTTGTTCTAGAAGCTAAACACGCAAGAGTGAGCAGAACCCGGGCCCCGCCCTCCAGGGGCTTGCATGCCAGCAGAGAAGGTAGACAATTAAACAGATCATAATAACCAGGTGTCAAGACAGTTACGATGGGCAGTAAGAGGTGCCAGGTGAGTGAGTCTGCTCCGGGGGTCAAGGGGGCCACTTCCTTGAGGAAGTAAAATTCAAGGTAAGGCAGGAAGGTTAAGAGGGGAGGTTATTAACAGTATTCTTGGGGCGCCTGGGTGGCTCAGTCAGTTAAGCATCTGCCTTCGGCTCAGGTTATGATCCCGGAGCCCCGGGATTGAGATCCTTGTCAGGCTCCCTGCTCGGTGGGAAGTCTGCTTCTATCTCTCCCTCTGTTCCTCCCCCGCTTGCACTTTCTCTCTGTCAAATAAATAAATAAATAAATAAATAAATAAAATCTTTATTTAGAAAAAAAGAGTATTCTAGGCCGAGGTAACAGGACTTAGAGGGAGGACGATGCGAATGAGGAACTGAAATGAGTTTGGTGTGACGGGAGTGTAGACAGCTGTGTTGGGGTCCATAGAAGAGATGAAGAGGCTGCAGAGGGAGACCGGGCGCCATTATACAGGGACCTTCAAAACAGTGCCAGGGAGTTCGGACTGGTTTCTCCGAGTGACAGGGAACCAGTGCAGGGGTTTCACACGAGCGCAGGTAGGAAGTGGCACGATCAGACCTATTTTTGGGTAGATGACTCAGACTGCGGTGTCCAGCATGGACCAGAGAGGTAACTACAGTAGTGTAGGGAGACCAGCTGGTTGGTGGCTGTGACAGTATCCGGGTTGTAGTGTTTCATGGTAGTAGCAATGGATAAGAAGGGAAGTACATGAATTCAAGAGGTAGTAGAGGATGAGAGGAAGGGAGTGGGGAGTTAAAGACGACTGAGATTTAGGCTTATACGCCTGAGCAGAAAGCGGTGCTGTCCACTGAGATTGGCCACTCTGGACAAGGAGGAGCTGGCTGGGGGGGGGGGTGAAGATGGCAAGCCCAGGTTTGGTCACATTAAGTCTATAGTAGTGACCACCTTGTGAGTAGAGATGTTTGGTTCCCAGTCGTAGAGCCAAATCTTGAGCCCAGGGATGGACTCTGGGCTGGAGAGGTGTCACTGGCCAAGAGAGAGGGAGGAACTGTACAGTTATGAGAGTGCCAGCTATCTAACAAGCAAACTCCTATCCCTGGGGGCCTATCACAGTAGCTTATTACTCACTCAGGTTAAGTCCAGAATGAGTGGTCCTAATACATGGCAGATGCTTTTCAAGTGGAAGTTTAGGGAGCCTGGTCCTTCCATCTTGTGTCTCTGTCATCTGTAATACACAGTTTCCAAGGTCATTGTGATGGAAGAAGAGCATGAATGATGATACCTGGGAGATCCTATCACTTCCAACTACACTCCACTGACAAAAGCTCACCATGTGGTCATACCGAACTCCCAAGAAGAGTGGGCAGATGTAATCTAGGTAGGTATCCGTGAGAAAGAGGAAATGAGTTTAGCAATCAGCTAGCTAGTCTCTGGCACAAGAATGCACAGGAGTGGATAGATCACTTGGCAGGTTTGGGGCTTTTCCCCATTCACTGGTTCCCATTTTTATATACCTACACAGGCACAGCATAGACAGAAATGAAGATAAGCCACTGCTTCCCTTCCCTAGACTCATGTTCTTGGAGACCAAGAGAGGAGAGTAGGCTCCAACCTATTTTGGTCCTCCCTGTAAGTTGGGCAGATCTTCAGGGTGAAATGATCCTTGCAGGGGGGAGGTTAGTGATGTTGGCTCTGACGCTGGCCACTCTGACTCTTTCCAGAGGCTAGCTGACATTCTCCCTCATCTCTTTTCCTTCACCTCAACAAATCTTTATGGAGTATCTGCTGTGTGTTGGGTACAATGTCCAGTTCTGGAAACGCAATAGTAAGTGAGGCAGAAATTCCTATGTTAATGTATCAGTTTGCTTATTGTCTGTCTCTCTCGCTAGAATAGTAGCATTATGAACAGGGTCTGTGGCTTATCTTGTTTATCTTGCCTATTGCTACGTCCCCAGCTGCCCAAATAATGCCTAGCACATAGTAGGAAGTCTGGAAATATCTGTTGCTTAAATACCTAGTTGAATGAAGGCCTTCTGGAAATTCATATCTACAATGAGTGCTACAAAAGGGGAAGAACAGGGTTCTATAGGGTCGCCTATGGCACAGTGACCTAACTGGGTTCAGGAGGCAAAGAGAAGTCTTCCTGGGGAAGAAATGTAGAAAGTTTGGAATATCGGATAAGGGAGGGACAGACAGATGGAAGACCAAATGCGAAGGCCTGGCATCAACAATGTGCAGGGAGGAAAAAAGGAGGCTCACTGCGGTTGGAACCTGTGGGGGAAGGAGGGAGTCTCACCTGCCAGATGAGATAGAAGGGGCCCTTCAGGACCAGACTGCACATGGCTTTGAGGGACCTCCTGAGTCTCTGTATTCCCTGAGGATACATGGCTCAGCAGCTTCTTTGGCCTGCAACCATTATACTTCAAGTCAATGTCAAAGGGAGTAGTTTTTTTGTTTTTTGTTTGTTTGTTTGTTTGTTTTTTACTTTATTAGTGATTCTCATCTCATTGTCTCAATAATATCTGGACAGATATTTAATATTGGAATTAAAATTAAATTCTGCTAGACACTCCTTGCCTGCAGAGACTTTTCCTTTTTAGGAAAAGAGGCACAGGGACTCCTCTTGGCTGGCAGTGAGTGGGGAAATGAACAACTGTCTTGATGTGCTTGATATTTTCACATAAGACCTCATTTAAGGTTCCCAACAATCCTGGAGGGCTGGCATGATTATCCCCATTTTACAGATGAGGAAACTGAGTCCTTAAAGAAATGAGACTCTTCAGTAAAGCCCAAGGGAAGTGCATGTCTCTAGAGATTCTGAAGAAGACACTAGTCTTCGTCAGAAAAATAACAACACTTAATTGCTCTGACAGACTGCAATGCAGAGGTTTGAGAACAGAATTGCCAAGGAGCCAGTAGTCCAGTGAGTCAGGTTAGACAAGCAGTCTAGAAACTGTTCGTTAACTTCTAGGTCACTGGGTCACTGGGTCACAGCTTGAATGTGCTCTCTGACTCTAGGAGCTGACAGGTTACTGGGAGAGACAGGCCCACAAGAGAACTATAATTTCAGCACCACGTAAGAATTTGCTCTCACAGAGGTATGAACCGAAAGTTAGGGGAACACAGGAGCATCCGTAGAGTTGATTGTGTGCTCAGCACTGAGCGGAGGCATAGACGACGTACATGAGCAGGATTTTTCGATACGGACTCCTTCTCTCTGTTCTTTGAACATCCTTACCTTCATTCCACCAACACCTAAGGTGCTGATGATGCGCCAGGTACTAGGGAAAAGGCAACGAACAAATAGATACAGTACCTACCCTCAGCCTGGTACAGGAGATAGCTAGTTAATAAGTAATGATATGGACCCACAAGACTCCAGAAAATATCTAGAGAATGTAAAGGGTAAGAGCATTTATCTATGCAAAAAAGAATTGGGAGTTGGGGGTTGAGAAACTTAGGAAGGTAAGTTTCTTTTCCTGATATATGATTTATGTTTTCATTTATTTATTTATTTTTAAATATTTTATTTATTTATTTGACAGAGAGAGACAACGAGCAGGGGGAGTGGGAGATGGAGAAGCAGGCTTTCTGCTGAGCAGAGAGCCTGATGTGGGGCTCAATCCCAGGACCCTGGGATCATGACCTGAGCTGAAGGCAGATGCTTAATGACTGAATCACCCAGGTGTCCCTATGTTTTCATTTAATATGTAGTTATTGTATGAATTACTTTTTCTTTTTCAAGATTTATTTATTTATTTTGGAGAGAGACAGAGAGCATGAACGGGATGGACAGAGGGAGAGAGAATCTCCAGAAGACTCTTGGCAGAACAAGGAGCCTGACGTGGGGCTCCATCTCATGACCCTGACACCAGGACCTGAGCTGAAACCAAGAGTCAATGCTTAGCCCACGTCACTGCCCAGGTGTTCCTATTTATTTAAGTGAATTTAAAAATAATCATGTGAATAAATACACTACTAGAAACTGTGATAAATGCCATGAAGGAAAAGTGTAAGTTGCTCTGAGAGAGGATAGCAAGGGGAACCACTTTAAATGGAGGAGTGGAAGGTGTGTTCATGAAAAGGCCACTGAAGCTGATGCCTGCAGGTTTCATTGCAGAGGACTGGGCAGAGTGCAGGTAAGAATGTTCTGGAGAACAGGCATATAGAAGTTCTAGAAGGAAGAAAATGTATGGTATGTTCTGGAAATAGAAGAGAAACTTGTGGGGCGCCTGGGTGGCTCAGTGGGTTAATGCCTCTGCTTTCAGCTCAGGTCATGATCCCAGAGTCCTGGGATCAAGTCCCACAGCGGGCTCTCTGCTCAGCAGGGAGCCTGCTTCCCTTCCTCTCCCTCTGCCTGCCTTTCTTGCCTACTTGTAATCTCTGTCTGTCAAATAAATATATAAAATCTTAAAAAAAAAAAAAGAAGAAGAGAAACTCGAGTGATGGAGCTGCTAAAAACAAAAAAAAAAGTGGGGAAAGATTTCTTTTCGACCCCAGCAGTTCTCAGTCTATGAAATAAGTCCCACACCCATGCCAGACTGAAGATTCTGAGGCCTGAGAAGGTGTCTGGTTCGTTCACTGCTAGAACAGAACCCATCACTTTGTAAGCATTTAAATATTTGTTTCATGCATAAATGAACAAAATATGCACAGCATTTTGTTCAGGAACTATAAAAATGCCAAGAAATGGTGGATTTGCACTAATGCTCAACTGCCCTGAGCCCTGGTGATTCGCATATCTGACAGTCCCTGGAGGGCAGTCAGGGAGACAAAATATGAGCTAAGAGCTGATTTCCCGGGGTGCAAGCAGTGGTCACAATGTGTTATCACAGAACCTTGGCCTTTCTCTGATTCCATTGTCTCTATGGCTTCTTGAGTTTCAATTCTCCCTTCTTTCCAGGAATTCTCATTTTTCTCTGTCATAAACACCCGAGGTATTTACATCAGAATGGCTTCAAAGTGATAAATCCTGAGGTAATTTTTTCTTCTGAACTCCAGGAAAGCCTTTCCATTAGTATTTTCTTCTAGAGCTATAGCTGCTAAGCCTGTGAGCTTCTGAAAGATGCAGATTTTTTGCGCTGCAGGACAGAACCGCTGAGGCCACCACCAGGAGGAGAGGCCCAGGTATTAGTGCTTTTAAAGCTTCCTTGGTGATTCTGACGACAAACCACATGAGGAAAAATCACTTAAGTGTGGTTGTTCTTAACATTTTGAGGGTGATTAGCCCCTTTGAGATGTTAAGGAGATTATCCTCATCCTGATCCAGAAAAAAACACCTCACAGGCACAACACTTAAGAATAGTCTAGACACCTCAGTGTATTTATGGAGTACCCCAAATTCCCAGTGCCTAGTCTGCATCTGAAAGGATACCAGGTTCATCCTGCTTCTCCGGTACAGAGCCCTAGAGCTTTTTCCATCTCATTTCTCTGTGCTCCGGGATTGGGGTCTTCTTCAAGATCTGAATGTTTAAGAGTGTTTGAGGGTAAATGGCTACAAAAAGGAGTTCCAGATTCCCAAGACAAATGGAGCCTTCTATTTGAAACTCAATAGTCTTGCTGGAACCCACCCAAGAAAGGCCACAGGGTAGAGTGGAAAGAACTCTGGAAGGGACACCAGGACTCTTGGGCTCTAATCTGAGCTTGGACACCAATTTGCTGTGTCCTTGCCAAGTCAATTCTCCTTTGTGAGCCTCATTTTCCTCAACTATAAAGTGAGGTGATAGACTGGAAGAACTCAAAGATCCCTTCCAGCTCTTTGAGCCTAGGATTCTTTTTAGGAAATTGTACACAGGTACCACTTCAGATGGCAGAGCACAGTGGAGATATGTGACAAATGGATGGATTAATAGGGTCCCATGGAGAGTTTGCTTCCTATTTCTATATGGCCTCTGCCTTCAGATTCCAGTATTACAGGGTAAGTTCTTTTGCTAGTGACCTCTTAGGTATTCTACTAATCCCTGTGGTTAGAAAGACAAAGACCTGTGAGGTCACAGAGCCTACTCACCCACAGCCAACCACACTTTCCCATCTTCTCAAACCCAGGCTGAGGCATTTGACCTTAGCTGAGGGGACAAAAGGAAGTGGTAACTTCCACATCTCTATCCACAGCTACAAATTGCCTTTAACGAAACAGAGAGATAGTTTCATTAAAGCAGCTGCCTTCGGCGCAGGTCATGATTGACTCTGAACAACGTTTTTTTTTGGGGGGGTGAGGGTGGGCAGCAAAGTTTATTGATTATTTATTATCCAAAGGGAGAGGGGAACCCGAGAGGGTTGCCCATCTCTGAGCAATATTAAGTCTTAGATTCAGTCTGGGAGGGTACTCTCCAGGTCGAGTGGATCCAAGGCCTCCACTGCAAAGCAGGATTGTTTCCTTGAGGTCCTTGGCCATCACCACCTGGGGAAGAGTAGGGGTTCACAATCATGAAGCTTATGTACCCATTGAAATGGAATTGGCCTATTCATTAGGAGAGAGGATTAAAATAGTGGACATCTGTGTTTTGTTTGTCTGTTTTAATTTTTCTCTTTGGACATCCACTACTTTTACCCTTGACAGTTATACTTTCCTCTTTTGTGAAGAAGATACTTTTCCCTCACCTTCAGTCCAGGTGCTTTTTGGGTGAAGGCGATACCCCTAACCTTCCAGGAATGGATAGATGACCTGCACCTGGTCAGTCAGAGCATTCCATATCTCGGGCTATTGCGATTGTTTCAAAGATGGACAATTACCCAAGCTGGTTGGAGAAATCCAATTCTGGGGCTCTTTCTGGAGCTGTGAAGGAAAAAGGTGTTGACTCTACTGAGGAAGCTAACCTGAAGGTGAGCCTGGAGCGGCTTGTGGATGTTTATGAGAATTAGCAACAAGGTGGAGGGTATGGGGCTTCCTATTCAACCAAGTTTCTGGCTTACTAGGTGCTACAGTCACTTATGTCCCTCTACCTTACAAAAGAAAAATATTAAAATGTTTAGCTTCTCACAACGAAAAGAAGTATTTATTATACAAATCAAAACCACAATGAGATACCACCTTACACCAGTCAGAATGGCTAAAATGAACAAGTCAGGAAATGACAGATGCTGGCAAGGATGTGGAGAAAGGGGAACCCTCCTACACTGTTGGTGGGAATGCAAGCTGGTGCAACCACTCTGGAAAACAGCATGGAGGTTCCTCAAAAAATTGAAAATAGAGCTACCTTATGACCCAGCAATTGCACTACTGGGTATTTACCCTAAAGATACAAACGTAGTGATCCAAAGGGGCACGTGTACCCGAATGTTTATAGCAGCAATGTCCACAATAGCCAAGTTATGGAAAGAACCTAGATGTCCATCAACAGATGAATGGATAAAGAAGAAGTGGTATATATCTACAATGGAATACTATGCAGCCATCAAAAGAAATGAAATCTTACCATTTGCGACGACATGGATGGAACTAGAGCGTATTATGCTTAGCGAAATAAGTCAACTGGAGAAAGACAACTATCACATGATCTCCCTGATATGAGGAAGTGGAGATGCAACGGGGGTGGGAGTTAAGGTGGTAGGAAAAGTAAAAATGAAACAAGATGGGATCGGGAGGGAGACAGACCAAAAGAGACTCTTAATGTCATAAAACAAACTGAGGGGTGTGGGGAGAGGGGTTGGGAGAGGGTGGTGGGGTTACATTATATGTTTAAATAAAGCTTAAAAAAAAAAGAAGTATTTATTTAAAAACTTTTAGAGGAGGGGTGCACTGAGGTGGCTCAGTTAGTTAAGTGTCTGCCTTTGGCTTGGGTCATGATCTCGGGGTCCTGGGGTGGATCCTGTAACGAGCTCCCTACTCAGTGGGGAGCCAGCTTCTCCTTCTCTCGCTCCCCCTGCTTGTGCATGCACATTTTCTCTGTTCAATAAATAAGTAAATAAATAAATCTTAAAAAAAAAAACAAACACCAAAAAACTTTTGGAGGAGAGGCACCTGGGTGGCTCATTGGTTGAGCATCTGTCTTATGATTCCACCTCATGTCATGATACTCGGGATTATGAGATCGAGCGAGGCCCCAGTCAGGCTCCACGCTCAGTGGGGAGTCTGCTTGAGATTCTTTCCCTCTCCCTCTGCCCCACCCCCTACCACTTGCATACATGCTCTCTCTCTTTCTCTGAAATAAAGAATACATCTTAAAAAAAAAAAAAAACACAACTTTTGGGACATCTGGGGCTCAAGTCCTGGGATCGAGTCCCACTCGAGCTCCTTGCTCAGCAGGGAGCCTGCTTCTCCCTGTCTGCCACTCCCCCTGCTTGTGCTCTCTCTCTCTAGCAAATAAATAAATAAAATCTTAAAAAAAGAAAACCCCAGGGGCGCCTGGGTGGCTCAGTGGGTTAAAGCCTCTGCCTTCGGCTCAGGTCATGATCTCAGGGTCCTGGGATCGAGCCCCACATCGGGCTCTTTGCTCTGCATGGGGCCTGCTTCCTCTTCTCTCTCTGCCTGCCTCTCTGACTACTTGTGATCTCTCTCTGTCAAATAAATAAATAAAATCTTAAAAAAAAAAAAATAGAAAACCCCAAAAACTTTTGGAAAGGCTCCTGGGTGGCTCAGTTAAGTGACCAACCCTTGATCTCAGCTCAGGTCTTGATCTTGGGGTTGTGAGTTCAAGCCCTGCTTTGGGCTCCAGGCTGAGTATGGAGCCTACTTAAAACTTTAAGTAGTTTTAAGTAGTTCCCGAGTATGAGCGCTCGGGATGAACTGTTTAGTCACCTCATCTCAGGTACAGCTCTGAGGGTGGAAAAACATTCCTCTGTCCTGGTACTTTTTGGTGCCTATTTTTAAAATGCATGTGGAGGGGCGCCTGGGTGGCTCAGCGGGTTAAAGCCACTGCCTTCAGCTCGGGTCATGATCCCAGGGTCCTGGGATCGAGCCCCGCATCGGGCTCTCTGCTCTGTGGACAGCCTGCTTCCTTCTGCCTCTCTGCCTACTTGTCATCTCTGTCTATCAAATAAATAAATAAAATCTTTAAAAAAATAAAATAAAATGCATGTGGAGTTTTGTCCAGATTTCAACCCAATCCCATTGTGTTCCTCTTCCGGTTCTAAAGGACCATAAACTTTTTCTGCTTGGGGCGAACCAGGGTGATGGAGCATGGATTCTCCACTAAATTTGATTTCCTTGATTTTTACTCCTTTTCTATTCTTGGGCACAGTCTCTTGATCTTGGTTTTCCCCTTTGGCAGGCTCCACACCCTCACTTTCTCTGGTGAGCTATGGGATAAACACCCCAGATTTTGTTATGCTCTGTTGTCCAGCCTCATGGAGTTTAAATCATCGGGTTGATTGAAAACGTTCACTTTCTTTGGACTTTTCGTAAACAGATTGAATCAGATGTGGCAAGGTGCCTGGGAAAAGCCACCACTGGTTCCTGCTTACGTAAACAATGAGTCACTTCCTCTCCTTGCAGGTTCCAATGACTACTTCATTTGGTAGGCTCAGTTAAGGCTCCCCTTCCTCTCCTAGAAAGGTCCCAGCTCCAAATCTTACTTTGTCAGCTAGACAAGCTACCTCAGAATTTCTTGGCAAACGTGTCCCTTGGGAAGGCTCACTCCCCATCCCTGTCCCTGAGGCCCTCACCATACGAGGCTTACAAATGCCCCCCACCCAGTCCCATCCAACTCCTAGGCAGACCTGCTGTGCAGAATTCATTTTCAAAGGTAACAAGCCACATTTACCCATTCTTGAGGATATCAGGAAGTAGCCCAACCAAGAGAGAGAGTCTTAGAAGCCTTCAATTCTTTTTCATTCAATTTAATAGTCTCAGAGATTACCCACAGGTCAAAAAATCTCCAAGGTCACAGAACTATTTTTCTAACCACCCGTAGGTTGGATGATTGAGAGGTTGAAATGAAGGGCTTGGAGACATCCGAGAAAGGATCACAAGAGCAAAGGTATGCGTGGGACATGTGAAATATGCTAGAGGGTGGTAGGTTTATAACCTATAGCTTATAACCTAAAGTTACAATTTTAAAATGCTCATAACAAATAGAATGCTCTAGGGACCATTCGAAATACTCAGTGTATATTAATTTATGTAGTCCTCATAATGACCCTATTATGTGGTTACTACACTGTATCCTCTCATTTTTCATGTAGGATAACTGGGCTCCAGAGAAGTGAATTAACTTGCTCAAGGTCTTGTACTTGATGCCAGATAGAGCTAAAAATTGAATTCAGGTTTATTTGCAAAATAAATCATGCGTTAATGTATGTATTGTACATATGTATTAATGTGACATATGTATGTATTCTAGTAACATATTACCCTGAGATATCTAGCTCAATCTCCATGTCCATTGGCATTGCAACTTCTCTATTGATATTTACAGTATAATTACATCATAGTATCAATTATATGTGAAGAGTGAATTGAGATTAAAACATGCATCTCAGGTTCTAAAAATTTAGGTTTCAATAGCAAAAGTGAAGAGAAAATCATAGAGCCTCAAAGGTTCTGGATTTAGTTTTTATAATTGCAGACCAAATTCAAACAAATTGGTTCTCACCACCACCACCACTAACAAAGGAATTGAATCCAGACAATCTACTTCCCAAATTTGCTTTTAACCATTATACCACACTGTCTCTCCATAAATCTCTAAAGATTGGGCTACCAACTACCTTGGCTTGCCCAGGATTGAGGGGTTTCCCAGAAAACACGACTTTTAGTGCTAAAACTGGTACAGTCTTGGGCCAACCATGATGGTTGGTCACCCTTATGTAGAAATGTTATCAAAGAAGATGTTTCCCTTATAATTTGATACCAAAGCAACTGCAATAAGACAGAGTTGAGAGAGAAGTTGCTGAAGACAAGACAGAAATTTTGAAGAGCAGATGAACTTTGGGACTTTCCTCTTCTTCTGCTACCTTAGTTGTGGCCCCTTGACCAGATATGGATGGTTGCTGATCTATTTTTTCATCTTGTCCCTTCTTGGAATCATTCCACATGAAGTAGCCATGGTAATCTTCTGGAGCATAAATGTGACCAGTCACCCCCATGCTTATAACACTCCTTTTAACTCAATGACCAGAGTATAGATCCTAAGCTCTTGAGCTTGACTTGGAAGGCCCTCTGCCATTGGCCCTCACTGATCTCTCTGGCCTTTCCTTATGGTTAACAAGCTACTATAGTTCAACCACACCAAACAACTATTATTTCCCTGAAGACGCCAGCCTCTTACTTTGGTGTCTTTCTCTAAACTTCTAGAAATATCAGCAATATCCTTTCTCCCTTCTTTGCCAGCAACTCATATATATATGTATATATATATACATATATATATAGTTGCACTTTTCATCTCTGTGAATTATTTCTTTTATAACTGGAAGTTTGCACCTCTTTTTTTTTTTTTTTAAAGATTTTATTTATTTATTTGACAGAGAGAGACACAGAGAGAGAGGGAACACAAGAAGCAGGGGGGAGCAGGAGAGGGAGAAGCAGGCTTCTCGCTGAGCAGGGAGTCCAACGTGGGCCTCGATCCCAGGACTCTGGGGTCATGACCTGAGCCAAAGGCAGCTGCCTAATCACTTAGACACCCAGGTGCCCAAGTTTGCACCACGTAATCCCCTTCACCTAGTTGGCTCATCCCCCTCTCTGTTCCCCAATTTGGCAACCAACCAAGGCTCCAACCTGAGTGTTTTCCAGCTCTTGGGGTCACTTCCTCTATAGCATAATTTTCATATTCTCTTATGACTATTTGTTTATCTGTGAACCCAACTGTACTATGAACCGCCCTTTATTTATCTGTAGTTTTATAATACTCGACACCTAATAATAGCAACTTTATACCAGAAAACTTGTGTGCATTATCTCATTTAATTCACATGATAACTCATAAGTACTATTATTTCTGTTTTATAGTTAAAGAGATGGAAACCCTGAGAAGTTAAGTAATTTTCCTTCCATCTTACAGCTAGTAAATGTTTTGAAACTGCTAAAGCTCTTCTCCAACTGAATGAACCCTTGGGCCTCTATCTATCTTACAAAGTTGCAGAGATCAGGGGAACCTGGGTGGCTCAGTGGATTAAGCCTCTGCCTTCAACTCAGGTCATGATCTCAGGGTCTTGGGATTGAGCCCCCTTTTAGGCTCTCTGCTCAGCAGGGAGCCTGTTTCCTCCCTCTCTGTCTGCTGCTCTACCTACTTATGATCTCTCTCTCTGTCTGTGTCATGAGATCTTTAAAACAAAACAAAACAAAAAGCAAAGTTACAGAGATCAAATGAAGTGATGAAGAGGGTATGGCTTTGTAAGCTGAAACACTCTAATGTCAGAAACTGCTAATTTCCACCTCCCATATTTGTCTTCTAGTTTCCTTTCATAATAATAGAATCCCTGGTGTTTAACTAGACACTTAGCTGCCCATAATAATAGCTGTGGTTCCCAGACTCTCCTACAGCCAGAAATGGCCATATGGTTCTGTTTGGGTCAACATGATATGAACAGAGCCAAACCCACCACTTCTAGGACATGGCTTTAAAGAGAATGAACGAGCCTCCTCCTTCCTTTTCCCCTTCCCTCTAGCTAGGCATGGATATGGTGGTGATGAGTCATCTTGGATCATATGGATAAGATAGAAGGAGCCTGGGAACTCTGGCCTTGTGGAATTCACATACTACATCTGTTTGGATGATTTTGACAGAGATAAATAAGCTTCTATCTTGTTTCAGCCAATTTGGATCTTTATTGTAATACCTAAACCTATACTCTAACTAATATAGTCTATTCACAAGGGGGAAGGATTATTCTTATTATTCCTAAACAGATGCTTTGAAACTGTATGTAGGCTATATCATAAGAATTAATTTCTCTTCTCAGTAAAAGATATTACCATTCAACTAGTTGATCAGGCCAAAAAGCTAGGGGGCTTTATTTTCCTTTTAAAACAGCCTCAGGGTGCCTGCGTGGCTCAGTTGGTTTAGCATCCAACTAGTGATTTCTGCTCGGGTCGTGACCGCAGTCAGGGTCATGAGATCCAGCTTGGCATCAGGGCTCCATGCCCAGCATGGAGCCTGCTTGGGATTCTGTGTCTCCCTCTGCCTTGCCTCCCTAGGGCTCTCTGTCTAGCTCTCTCTAAAATAAGTAAATTAATCTTTAAAACAAAACAAAACATCTTTCTTGAGATATGATTGATATGCAATAAACTGAATATGTTAAATAAATATATCCATCACCACCTTCCTCCTCTTCCTCCTCCTCCTCGTCTTTCTCCTCCTCTTCTTCCTCCTTCTCCTTCTTTTTCTTCCTTCCCTTCTTCCTTTTCCTCTTCTTCTCCTTCTTCCCCTTCTCCTCCTCCTCCTTCTCTTTCTTCTTGTAATCCCTTTCTTCTAACTCCTCTCCAGTCCCCCTCATTCCCAGTCCTCTCTGCAACTACTGATCTTTTTTCCGCCACTTCCGATTTGTTAACATTTTCTGGAATTCCATATACATGAAATTAGATAGTATTTTCTTTTTTTGGTCTGGCTTCTTCCACTCAGCATACTTATTTGGAGATTAAGAATGATCTTTGGTTCCTTTCTTTCTTTCATTGGCCCCTCCCCCCACACCCATCCCAATCTATTCCTTCATCAAGTTCAGTAACCTCTATCCAAGTCCATTAACTTCTATCTTCGTTGCTATCGTCCTCACCCACACCACCATCATCTCTCTCATACCACTTTCATTGTCTCCTAACTGGTCACTTTGTTTCCACTCTTGTTTCTTCCAATCCATTCTCCACCTAGCACTTACAATGATCTCTTGAAAATGGGATCATATCAGTCTCTTCAGATCAGATCAGTACCCTTTTTGAATTCATTCAGTGTCTTCTAATCACACTCAGAATAATATTCTAACCCTGACAGCAGCTTGCAAAGGCCTTTCATCAATGTTATTGATTTATTTGTCAGAGAGAGAGAGAGAGAGAGAGAGAGAACAGCATGAAGCTTGATGTGGGACTCAATCCTGGGGCCCTGGGATCATGACTGGAGCTGAAGGCAGATGCCTAACTAACTGGTCACCCAGGTGTCCCAAACAATAACTTTCCACGCCTCCCCTTCTCCTCATCTCCTGGCAACCACTGTCTTACTTTGTGTCTTTATGATTTTGACTGCTCTAGGCCCCTCATATAAGTGAAATCATATAGTGTTTCTCTTTTTGTGACTGGCTTATTTCCCTTAGCATTATGCCCACCAAGTTTATTCATATTGTAGCATGTGTTAGAATTTCATTCCTTTTAGAGACTGAATACTATTCTATTGTGCATACATGCCACATAATTGTTTATCCATTTATCTTTTGACAGACACTTAGGTTGCTTCCACATTTTGGCTTTTGTGAATTTGCTGCTATAAACATAGGCGTACACATATCTCCTTGAGTACTCACTTTGTATTCTTTTGGGTATGTACCTAGAAGTAGGATTGCTGGATCATATTGTAATTCTACTTTTTAAAAAAAATTTTATTTATTTATTTGACAGACAGATCACAAGTAGGCAGAGAGGCAGGCAGAGAGAGAGAGAGGAGGAAGCAGGCTCTCCGCCGAGCAGAGAGCCCAATGTGGGGCTTGATCCCAGGACCTGAGATCATGACCTGAGCTGAAAGCAGAGGCTTTAACCCATTGAGCCACCCAGGTGCCCTGTAATTCTACTTTTAATTTTTTGAGGAACTACTGTACTGTTTTGCAGAGCAGCTGCACCATTTTACATTCCCACCAGCAATGCACAGGGTTCCAATTTCTCCACATCCAACCAATATTTATTTTTTGTATTGTTTTTGTTTTGTTAATAGCTATCCTAATGGGTGTGATGTGGTATCTCATTGTTTTGATTTGCGTTTCCCTAATGATTAGTGATGTTGAGGATCCTTCCATGTGCTCATCTTCCTTGGAGAAATGCCTGTTCAGATCTTTGCCCATTTTTGCTTTTTCATTGTTTAATTGTAGGAGTTCTTTATATATTTTGGATACTAATTCCTTACTATGTATATAATTTGCACATATTGTCTCCCATTCCATGGGTTGTCTTTTCTTTCTTGATCATGTCCTTTCATACTTAAAAGTTTTTAATTTTGATGAAGTCCAATTTATCTACCTTTTTTTGTTGGTGGTGCTTTCGGTGTCATTTCCATGAAATTATTATTAAACCCAATGTCAGGAAGATTTCTCCAATGTTTTCTTCTAAGAGTTCTACAGTTTAGCTCCTACATTTAGGTCTTTTTCTTTGTTTTAAAATATTTTATTTATTTATCTGAGAGAGAGGGAGAGAGCATGATTGGGGGAAGGGCAGAGGGAGAGGGAGAAGCAGGTTTCCCACTGAGCTGGGAGCCCAGTGCAGGGCTTGATCCCAGGATCCTGGGATCATGACCTGAGCCAAAGGCAGTTGCTTAATGGACTGAGCCATACAAGTGCCCCTCCTATGTTTAGGTCTTTGATCCATTTTGAGTTAATTTTTTGTACATGTTCCTTAGTAACGTTTCAATTACATCCTTCTGCATGTAGATATCAATTTTTGCCAGTATCTTTTGTAGAAAGTTATGACTAAAAAGATATAAAATATGACAGCATATACATAACATGGAGGAAGGAGAGGAAAAAAAGAGAAAGAATGTATTTGGAGGCTTTCTTTCCTCTTCTAATTTTGGGAATAATTTGAAGAGAATAAGTATTAACTTCTTTAAATGTTTGATAGATTCACCTGTGAATCCATCTGGTCTGGGACTTTTTTTTTCTTTTTTTTAGTTTTTTTCTTACTAATTCAATATTATTTCCTAGTTATTGGTCTGCTCAGATCTTATATTTCTTTCTGATTCAATTTTGGAAGACTGTATGGTTTTAGGAATTTATCCATTTCTTATAGATTTGTCCAATTTATTGTCATAAAATTTTTCGTTGTACTTTATTTTTTTGTTTTTTTAATTTAAATTCAATTAATTAACATACAGTGTATCATTAGCTTCAGAGGTGGTGTTCAGTGATTCACCAGTTTTATATAATACCCAGTGCTCATTACATCATGTGCCCTCTTTAATGTCCACCTCCCAATTACCTTATTCCCCAACCTTCCTCCCCTCAGTCTGCTTCACATGATGAAGAGTCTCTTATGGTTTGCTTCCTCTCTGATTTTGTCTTGTTTCATTTTTCTCTCCCTTCCCCTATGCTTCTCTGTTTTGTTTCTTAAATTCCACATATGAGTGAAATTATATGATAATTGTCATTCTCTGACTTATTTCTCTCAGCATAATAGCCTCTAGTTCCATCCATGTCATTGCAAATGTCAAAAATTCATTTTTTTGATGGATGAGTAGTATTCCACTGGATGGATATTATAAGAAATAATATCTTCTTTATCCATTCATCAGTCAATGGACATTTGGGTTCTTTTTATAGTTGGGCTATTGTGGACATTGCTGCTACAAACATTGGGGTGCAGATGCCCCTTTGGATCACTACATTTGTATTTTTAGGGCCAATATCTAGTAGAGCATTTTCTGGGTTGTAAGGTATTTTCAACTTTTTGAGGACCCTCTGTACTGTTTTCTAGAGTGCCTGCACCAGCTTGCATTCCCACCAACAGTGTAGGAGGGTTCCCCTTTCTTCACATCCTCACCACCATCTGTTTTTTCCTGACTTATTAATTTTAGCCATTCTGACTGGTGTGAGGTGGTATTTCATTGTGGTTTTGATTTGTGTTTCCCTGATGCCAAATGATGTCGAGCATTTTTTCATGTGCCTTCTGGCTACTTGTGTGTCTTCTTTGGAGAAATGTTTGTTCATGTCTTTTGCCCATTTCTTGATTGGATTATTTGCTCTTTGGGTTTTGAGTTTGATAAGTGCTTTATAGATTTTGGATACTAGCCCTTTATCTGATAAAATATTTGCAAATATCGTCTCCGATTCTGTCAGTTGTCTTTTGGTTTTGTTGACTGTTTCCTTTGCTGTGCAAAAGCTTTTTATCTTGATGAATGATAATTCCAATAGTTCATTTTTTACTTTGTTTCCCTTGCCTTTGGAGATGTGTCTAGCAAGAAGTTGCTGTGGTCGAGGTCATGGAGGTTGCTGCCTGTTCTCCTCTAGGACTTTGATGGATTCCTATCTAACATTTAGGTATTTCATCTATTTTGAGACTATTTTTGTGTATGGCGTAAGGAAATGGTCCAGTTTCACTCTTGTATGTGGCTATTTTTCATTGTACTTTCTTACAGTGTCAGTTGTTACTTTTCCACCTTTGTTTCTGATTTTATTTATTTGGGTCCTTTCTCTTCATTTTCTTGATGAGTCTGGCTAGGGGTTTATCAGTTTTGTTTATCTTTCAAAGAACCAGCTCTTGATTTCATCAATTAGTACCTTTTCTTTTTTTGTCTCATTTATTTTAAAAAAAAAAACTTCTATTCTTATTTATTTATTTATTTTAAAGCAAACCCTATGCCCACCATGGGACTTGAACCCATGACCCCAAGATTAAGAGTTGTATGTTGTTCCAATGGAGCAGGCCAGGTGCCCTTCTGTCATTTATTTCTGCTCTGACCTAATTATGTCCTTCCTTCTGTTATTTCCTTCCATCTTGGGCTTTCATAGTTCCTTTATGTGTAAGGTTAGTTTTTTTTTTAAATATTTTATTTATTTATTTGACAGATGGAGATCACAAGTAGGCAGAGGCAGGCAGAGAGAGAGAGAGGAGGAAGCAGGCTCCCTGCTGAGCAGAGAGCCCTATGTGGGGCTCTATCTCAGGACCCTGGGATCATGACCTGAGCCGAAAGCAGAGGCTTTAACCCACTGAGCCACCCAGGTGCCCCAGGTTAGATTGTTTATTTGAGTTTTTTCTCATTTCTTTACATAGACTTATATCATTATATATTTTTGCCAGTATCGTTTGTGGAAAAGACTGACCTTTTGCACATTGAATGGTCTTGGCACACTTGGGACAAAGGAAATATATATATATATTAAATGGTGGAAAGCCAATATTCCATGAATTACTGGTTGAACATTTTTCAGCATTAGCATGAATCCTCAGATTAAAGAAGTGTACAATGTGCCAAACAGGAAAAATGAAGAACACATACATGTAAAAAGGGCAGAACCTTGAACAATGAGAGTATCTTAAAAGACAACAGAGAAAAGACAGATTTTTAACAAAATCATGAAAAGCAGGCTGACTGGACATTTTAATCAGTATATGAAAGCCAGAAGACTATGGGAAAATGTCTAATAATTGTCAATCTATAATTCTATACACAGCTATTCTGTCATTTCAAATTAAGGGTGAAATTAAAACAATTTTACATATATAAAGTGTCTTACTTTCATAAGGCTGCCATAACATGTACTACAAACTGGGTAGTTTAAGACAACAGAAATTTATTTTCTCATAGTTTTAGAATATAGAAGACCAAAATCAGGGGCGCCTGGGTGGCTCAGTGGATTAAGCTGCTGCCTTCAGCTCGGGTCATGATCTCAGGGTCCTGGGATCGAGCCCCACATCGGGCTCTCTGCTCCACGGGGAGCCTGCTTCCTCCTCTCTCTCTGCCTGTCTCTCTGCCTGCCTCTCTGCCTACTTGTGATCTCTGTCTATCAAATAAATAAATAAAAATCTTAAAAAAAAAAAAAAGAAGACCAAAATCAAGATGTTGACATCTGCCATTGTCCCTCTAAAAGCAATAGAGGGCTTCTTGCCTTTTTCAGCTTCTGATAGCCAGAAGTATAACTACAATCTTCACATGGCAGTCTCCTGTCTCTTCACATAGTCCTCTTTCTGTGAAGTCTATCTGTGTCTAAATTTCCCCTTTTTAAAAGGACACCAGGCATATTGTGCTATGGTATAAATGTTGTGTACCCCCAAATTCATATGTTGAAATCCTAACCCATAAAGATGATGGCATTAACAGGTGGGACCTTTGGGAAGTGCTTAAGTCTTGAGAATGGAACCCTTACGAATGGGATTGATGCTCTTATAAAAGAGACCTTATAGAGATCTTGTGCTCTTTCTTGTGAGAATACAGCAAGAGGTCAGAAGTCTGTAACCCAGTGCTCTTTCTTGTGAGAATACAGCAAGAGGTCAGAAGTCTGTAACCCAGAATAAGCCCCTCATTCAACCATGATGGCACTCTGATCTTGAACTTCCAGTCTCCAGAACTATGAGAAATAAACCCTTGCTGTTTATATAAGCCATCCAGTCTGTGGTATTTTTTTATGGTAGCCTGAAGGACTAAGACATATTGGATTAGGGCCAACCCAATAACCTTATTTTATCTTGATTACCACTGTAAAGACTTGATTTCCAAATAGATGACATTTGGATGTACTTCAACTCCTCTTTTTTTGGGGTGGGGAACATAATCAAACCCATCACACAAGGCTAAAAGTTTACTCTCTAAGACTCTTCCAGAAAGAGTCTAATAAAGGATTTCATCAGGAAGGAAATTAAACTTAGGAGGAAGGAGTGGTATGTAAAAAGGAACAATAACCAAAAATGGAGAGAAGATTCTTTCTTAAGGTCCTACCACTCTTAAATAGTGCAGGCAGTATTTGAACCCAGGTTGTCTGACACCTCAGCCTATGTTTCTAACTTGGACATTACATATACCTCTATGAGGAGTGTTTTAAAATCTCATGAGGTAATGTTCGGGAAAGTGTACATTACTTTGAATTTTGATATTCAGTTATTATTTATTAACTATAATGGAGTTCTAAGAAGATCCCAGAGGAGAATTAGGCCTTTCTTTTCTTTGCAAAATTAGAGAGAAATGATCAGTTTTCTTCTGAAGCATTCATTCTTACTGAGTGTTTATTTTGTATTTATTCCCTGTGAGGTACTGTGATTGGTATTCTGGGTATAAGAGGGAGAACTATTATTCCATAGTTCTTGATTTCCAGAAACTTAGAGCTAATAAGAATCTGTGTGTGTGTGTGTGTGGTACACCTGGGTGGCTCAGTTGGTTAAGCATCTGCTTTCAGTTCAGGTTATGATCCCAGGGTCCTGAGACAGAGTCCTACATCAGGCTCCTTCCTCAGCAAGGAGACTGCTTCTCCCTCTGCCTGCCAATCCCCCTGCTTGTGCTCTCTCTCTCCCTGACAAATAAGTAGATAAAATCTTTAAAAAAGAACTTAAAAAAAAAAAAGAATTCTTTTTTAAAGATAGGAAGTATCATGTACCTGAGAAAGGAACAGATGTAGTTCTGAAGAGAGTTTAGAGGAAAGATTATTTTTGGTCTGTGTGATGAATGATACAAGAAGCAAAAAAGATAATGGGAGAGGTGGCCTGCTTCCTAGACCTTTAAAGACAAACAATATTGCTAAGCACATCACCTTAACTTTAACTATTGAGTACCTACTGTGAGCATGATGCTCTGGAGCTTTTCCTGGTTTACTTATTCCCTAAAATAACCCTGTGAGGTCAATGTTGTTACTCTCAAATTAAATGACTATGCAAACTCTACTGTCATACAGCTGCTGAAGAAGAACCAGACAAACAAGAGCAAACATTGAATCCGGATCTAGTTGGTTCCAAATTCCCTGCCCTTTTCGCTCTCTCCCAAGTTTTCAGAGTAGGTAAAACATCCATTTCTTCCTTTTCTTAAAGTCTAATTACTATTCATCTTCTGGTTTAAATGCCAGGTCTTTTATGGCAGATTCTGAAAATGTGGTCTGTGAAGGGTTAAAGTAACTCCATTTTGAGGCAGTAGCCATTTTGTTGTTTACATTAAACTATGAGTGACCCAGAGTGCACATAAATTCCAGGAACAGAATTGGTTACTTCTTAGATAAGACCTAACCCGTCTTGCTACTGCCTGCAACTTTCCTGCCTCATACAAACAACTTTCAAAAAATATCCCCTAGACAAAGTAGCCAATCCCTGCTGAAAAAATATCCCCTAGACAAAGTAGCCAATCCCCGCTGAACAGCACAGCTTAAGCAACCCCAGCACCAATCATTTTAAAGGTCGCCAATACATGTGGTTTACGTGTGACTTTGCCCCCATACTTTGTGGTTTTTGCCTTTATAAGCCTTTATAAGCCTTTATAAGCTCTGTGAAATTTCAGCTCGGGGCCTTCCTCCTAAGCTCTGTCGTGTGGGTGTGTAGGACGAGGCCTGAGCTGTAGCCCGCCTGAATAAAGCCTTGCTTTTGCATTTTGGAACGTCTGGCTCTTGGTGGTCTTCTTGGTGGTGGTCCTGCGATCTGGGCAGTGCAGTCTGCAGGTGGACTTGTATCATGTCATAAGGGGAGTCTGGGAAGACACAAACTTCTGGGCCCCAATTTCAGAGATTTCTCAGTACTTAAGTCTGGGATGAGGACCAGAAATTCTATATTATTTCTTCAAAATTTTATTTGAGAGAGAAAGCATGAGGAGGGAGCGGGGCAGAGGCAGAGTCCAAAGCAGACTCCCTGATGAGTCGGGAATCCTACGCAGGGCTCAATCCCAAGACCCCTGAGATCACCACCCAAGCAGAAACCAAGAGTCTGGACCTTTAAGCAACTGTGCCATTCAGGCACCCCAGAGATTCTGCATTGGTTTAGTCAATTTGGCCTCTTGAGAACCACTGGTGTCCAGAAGGTCTTCCAGGAGATTTCGGTAGAAATAAATTCTTTGGAAGACCACTTCTACGAAAACTGCTGGACTTCTCCATACTGGCATGCCTGAAGCTGAGGCTGATTCTTCTACTTCCCCAAGAGCACAGGGACTAGCTGAAGAATGAACACCTGAAGAGGTTTTGGCCCGATACACATTCAACTGTATTCACCGGGCACTAGACGCTATTTGTCAAAGCGCTTAAAACCACGCTGAAAGGGGCGCCTGGGTGGCTCAGTTGATTAAGCAGCTGCCTTCGGCTCAGGTCATGATCCCAGCGTCCTGGGATCGAGTCCCGCATCGGGTTCCTTGCTTGGCGGGGAGCCTGCTTCTCCCTCTGCCTCTGCCTGCCACTCTCTCTGTCAAATAAATAAATAAAAATCTTAAAAAAAAAAAAAACAAAAACACGCTGAGAGGGGCGCCTGGGTGGCTCAGTGGGTTAAAGCCTCTGCCTTAATTCAGCTCAGGTCATGATCCCAGAGTCCTAGGATCGAGCCCCGCATCAGGTTCTCTGCTCAGCGGGGAGCCTGCTTCCTCCTCTCTCTCTGCCTGCCTCTCTGCCTACTTGTGATTGCTGTCTGTCAAATAAATAAATAAAAATCTATTAAAATAAAAACCACGCCCAGAATCTGCGTGCCAAGCCTGATAGATCACGTGAGGAAGACGTAAGCTGTATCCGTAATACTTGCAGAAGCTAGCGCGACTCGTGCGCAGGCGCAGAAGGAAGGGGAACTGTCGAACCGCCAAGGCGCGCCCCTCCTCCACCTCTTTCTGGTTTTATCCTACTGCGCAGGCGCAGCGAGTGAACCAAGATGGCGGCTCCCGTGGATCTGGAGTTAAAGAAGGTAAAAGAGGGTCCTGAGCCACCACAGACTTCTCTTTGGGAAGCTAAGGGGATTGTGGATAAGAATATCGAATGAGAGTGGAATCCTGAGGAAGGCAAGAGGCCCCAGGGAACTGGGGAGTGATTTCCCAGAGTCCTGGGGCGGGACCAGGTCTCCTTAGGTTGGCGTGGGGGGCGAGCAACTCTTTCTGGGTAAGGGCCGGTTGGGCTGGTCTGGTTAAATCTGGCGGGGCGATAGCTGCCCTGTCTTCTCGTTCCGACTCCAGAGCCGTTTCGTTGTGTGGAGGGTTCAGTTTCATAGTAAGGCCTGAAATAAGCGTTTCATATTGCAGCCCCAGCGGACCGCTTGCCTGATCTGAGGCGTCTGTAATTCTAAATCCCTAAATCCACACTTGCTTTAAAAATTACCAAATCCACTCTGTGTTTTTACGCCACTTACTCGGTCCCGTGCTTGGAGAGGTCGCAGTATCTACATACAGTTCAAAGTTAGTTTCATAGCAATGTTAGTATCAGGGCTTTAACTCCCAGCCCTAGCCACCCCCACCCCCCACCCCCCCCGCCCCACACCTTTCCCCTTTCTTGAAGGACTTGTCAAAAAAACTCCAAACAGGTACGTAAAATTTTCCAAATAAAATCGGTATCAGAAGGAATTGGGCTTCTCTCTTCAAACAGTTGCTTACAAATGTGCTGTTAGTGAAAAACGTTTTCGCCATCTAAGGGTTGTCAGGGTAAGGATCCTGGACGTCATCTACTTTAAACCTGTACTTTTTCTAGAAAAGGAAACTAAAAAAGTTCCAGAGAAGATTTAGTCAAAAGTTGGAGCTAGAAGCCACTATTCTCTACTTTCTCCGCACCTTTTGATTATTAGTTTAGGTTCTTCAGAAGAGCAGATTTTATGCCTTAATACTTCTGGTCAAGCTTTGCATATGAAATAGGACAGCTGAGCGAGTTGTGGCTCCTAATAAATGAAGCTGTTTGTTATTGCCCTGAGGATATATGTATGTGTGACTTGCTCTTTGTCTTCTTTTAAAACTTGTAAATTTAGTCTTTAACGTGATGTTCTCTAATGCTGCAGTATCTCAGCTTGAACAGTGTGTACAAAACAGTGTGTACCTTAACAAAGTGTGTACAGGTCAGGTAATTTTACATGCAAAACAATTCATTTTAAGAATTCTTAACCAATTCTAAAAGTTTACCTTTTTTTTCTGTTAAGAGTTGAGATGTAAGTCAGGGTTTAGTGAAAGAGCTAACAATAGAATACAGCTGTGAATGGTCTTACCTCCCAGTGTTTGAATTTGTTATTAAGAAACCCCTGGACGATGAATGCAAACTAAGAAAATGATTGGAAACTTAAATTGGGTAGTTTTGACAGCTAATTAAATTAACTGAAAAAGAAACTTTTTTAAAGGTTTTATCTTCTAATATCTTTATAAGATCTTTTGTTGTTGTTCTTGTTGTTGTTGGAGACTAATAGGAAATTTCAGGCACCTGCCTTCCCAAATCAGTTTCATAAACCTACTAGTAGGGGAGAACAAAGTCAGGAAAAAGTTTAGTAGCCTTGCCATGTATTGCCCTCACAAATATTATTATTAAGGCATAAATTTGACAGCATCTGAAAGTCATTCCAGGCACTTGAAACAAGAGTGTCCAAAAACTGTGTTTATCTTTGAGTTAAGTGCACATGAGGGTCAAATTTGGCTTGGTATGTGGGTATGAAGATCATGATACACTTCTTCTCCCCACGCTTTGAAATTTTTTTGTTTTGTTTTTTATCCTTTTCTTAAAAAATATTTGTAGTCTGAATTTACTGTAGGCAGTAGAATAGAAACATCCTGAACTAGGGGGCGGAAAAATGGATGTAAGTACCTGCCTTTTCACCCAGTAGTTGTTCAACCCTGTGCAAGCCACTTTTATCTCTTTAACAAATTTTAGTTACTTTAACTTATAAAGAGTGATGTTGAAACTGCCATCCCTAACTCATAGGATTATTGAGGAGAGTAAATGAGATATTATTATATTCCTTAATGTTCTCATATTAGTATTCCCTTGTTGGTATTTCAAACAAATGTGGGAAAGTGTTTTGAAACCTAGTCATGGAACACAAATGAAGTGAGTCTTACATTTGTGGTTCTTGTTTTGAATCTCTGGGTTTCATACTCTGACTCTCCCATTTATTGTTTTTTATTACTCCTTGGATACCTGCTTTTTCATATGGCTATTTAATATGCGTTTGTTCTGCTTCAAGTAGACTGCATCTTTAGAGAACAGGTTAAGTTCATTATTTAGTATGGTGGCTTGATTGTTTACAATTATATTTACTTTAACTGATGTTTGTGTGGGTAAATTTAACAGCTTTGTCTCTGGTTAGCATGCTTTATTTTCATGTGTTTGGATTTGACTTGTGTTTCCTATATATGTTTCACCCACTAAATCAAGGACTTGTTTTTGTTAGGCCTTCACAGAGCTTCAAGCCAAAGTAATTGACACTCAACAGAAGGTGAAGCTTGCAGACATACAGATTGAACAGCTAAACAGAACGAAAAAGCATGCACATCTTACAGATACAGAGATTATGACTTTGGTAGATGAGACTAACATGTATGAAGGTGTAGGAAGAATGTAAGTAAAATATATCCTTAAGGGTCTTATTGTGGGAGGGTTTTTG
Source organism: Taxidea taxus jeffersonii (assembly GCA_003697995.1). NCBI lineage: Eukaryota > Metazoa > Chordata > Mammalia > Carnivora > Mustelidae > Taxidea > Taxidea taxus. The sequence continues at coordinate 14,941 of RCUC01153047.1, read as the reverse complement.
TCTAGAATTTGTTCATTTCAAAACCTGGGTAAAGTATCATAGTTGTAAGGATCATCTAGTCAATACCTCCTTTTAAAAAATGCTAGCTGAGGGACGCCTGGGTGGCTCAGTTGGTTAAGCGGCTGCCTTCGGCTCAGGTCATGATCCCAGCGTCCTGGGATCGAGTCCCACATCGGGCTCCTTGCTCGGCAGGGAGCCTGCTTCTCCCTCTGCCTCTCCTCTGCCTGTGCTTGCTTGCTCTCTCTCCCTCTCTCTCTGTCAAATAAATAAATAAAATCTTAAAAAAAAAAAAAATGCTAGCTGATTCTGCCTCTGCCCCAGCTTATGCTCTTTCTCTCTCTCTCTCTGTAAAAAAAAATTAAAAAAAAAAAAAAAAAAAAAGCCAGCTGAACCCCAGATAGATGTGTTTAATTTTAGACTTTGAAGTACATTTCTTAAATATTTTCCTGTTCTTCTCTCTATGACCAGGTAGGTACTTAAATGTGTAACTTCAGTGACAAAAATATGATTTGTCATGAAAAGATGTTTATAGTAATTTTGTGCGTGCAGATTTATTTAAGTAGTTGTAGTTTTAACTTCCCCTATCCTATCTGATTTATTAGGAGTCATACAAATCCTTCATCTTTTACATGTTTGACTGTTGTAAAATAAAAATAGATTCATTTTTCATTTAAATAAACTCATCCTAAAACAAAATAAACTCATCCTATCATACATGAGAAATCAAGTAAACCAATTTAGCTTTTGCTTGTTCTGGATCCACCCACCCTGCACTTTTTTTCTTTTAAGAAATATATTACCCTTGTGAGGGGGAATAGATCTGCTTCGCCTTCTCTAAGCAGCAAATAAGGAATGGAAAAGCCCCTAACTACAGGTCACATTCCATTACAATGAGCTAAAAGGGGAAGACTGATTTTTTTTTTGTTTGTTTGTTTTAAGTGGGGAGGTACAAGAGGGTTTTTCTGGAATTTGGTCTTTGAATATTATTTAGTAAGTAGACCATTACTTCAAGTTTGGAGATCTTTTTGTTGAACGGAATTTGACCTCAGTCTTAGGATGACTTGTTTTGTGATTGATTTGAAGGAAGCATAACATGTGTAACATTTAGTAATGGCTTTGGAATGACACCATGAGAAGTGGGCCCTGCTCATGGCTAGCTACTCCATTTCTTTCTGGAAAAGAGAGATAGATTATGATAAACTTAATGCGATTTGTTTTCTCAGGATAAACAATATATCACAAATTTTATCTCTATAGTTCATATTTTTCATTTTAGCTTATTTTTAGAGGGAGAGAGTCCCACTTTGAGGGTTTTCTTACTAGGACATGAAAGAGCTGGAATGGTAACAAAGTAGAACCCTTGACTATGTAGTATGAGGTGCATTGTTTGCATTCACTACAGGGTAATTTTATCCTTAATGTGAATAGCCTTAGGTGATAAAATAGTTACGTTAGCTTTTCCAGCATGTTTGTTAACATGTTGCACCTGGATTTCATGTCACAGCATTAGCCTTTGCAACAGTTAATCTCTTTTTCCAAAAATAGAAAAACTTTTTTGACTGTCTTTGGCCTTTTGAGCTATAATGAAGTTGTTTTAATCAAAATAATTTACTAAACATTGTGCAGAAGTGCTAGGGTAGTTGCTTTTTTTGCATACTGCCCTAAGTGCTACAAATAGGCTGTATTCCATGCGAAGAAGTCTAGAATTAAAAGACTAGGATATGATTTCCTTAACAGTACAACAGCAGTAGTATTTCCGAAAGATTTATTTCATGTAAAAGAAATACGTAGCTTTAAATGTTTGGATAAAGTGGATCCTACATAGTTTCAAACTTTGGCTTTCAATTTGACTTTTATGCTTTTTGCATCCCACTGGGGTGCAAATTAGACCCTGCATTGTAGGGGCATTTAAGGTGAATAGTGTTTGTTGTTTGGCTAGAGTACTAGTGCCCTCAGGAAGAAAAGACTTGCTGAGTATTAGTCTGGTCATGAAGATGGATGTTCTTCTTGATGCTAAACCTGAAATAACTATTTCTGAATTTATAGTCTTGAGTAATCTTGAGTATCATTGTGATTCACTTCTTTAGTTCCAGTCTTTACCTTAATTTTAATTTGTCTCTTCCTTTTTGAGTATTATTTGGGTATTCTAATTAGAATACTAATTTTTCTCAAGCTTTTGTTTTAAAACCATGAATTATAAAAGCCAAAACACTCCGGTTTTGTTTTAGAATCTGCATTAGATTTGTGTCATCACTGAAATTCAGGCCTCATCATATCTTGCCTGGATTATTGCAATAGTATCTTAATTGTTCTTTTTGTCTTTATTCTGTCTGTCCAGATACAGTCTTCGTACTTCTGCCAGAATTGGTCACATCGGTATTTTTCATAAAATTCTTTGATCTGTTGTCCACAGGATAAAATCTGTACTTATTATCCTAGCATTCATGTTCATTCATAATGTATCCCTCTACCCTCAAGTCCTGCCACTTTCTGTTCCCACGCTCAGAATAGCACATAAATTTCATGTCATGGACTTAACTTCTTGCGTTGATTTTGGGTTATCTGTTGCGAAGGAGTTTGAGTTTCATGTGGGCTTTAAACATGTTTTAGTTGATTAGTAATGGCTGTCATGATAGAAGGTAGAAGAGTAGTAAGTAGCACACGTTCCAGAAATGGTTGTCCCTGCTTTTGTCACAGGGCTTTGTCATACACGTTTTTGTGCTTTCTTGCTTTTGCTCATTCTGTCCTTGGCCTGAAGTATTCCCTTTCTCTTGTGAAATTCTTATCCTTCAAGACATAGCTCATCTTCTCTGAAGATTTTTTTCTGTCCTCCGTGGCAGACTTATTCACACTTTTCTGGGTGATACGAGAGCTTTTGTTCCTGTGATTACTATAGCAGAGAGAGAGAGAGATGATTGTTCTAAGTGGGTTATTTTCCTCAACTAGATGGTCAGCTCTGTGAGACCATATACAGATTTATGTTTGTTTCCTCAGTTCTCAGCATAATGTCTGGCACAAAATAGGTGTTAAATGTGTCTTGATTTTAAATGAATAGTATACTTTCTCTTGCCTAAAATCACTGCATTTTCTTTTATTTCTTTAGAAAGAAAATATGTTTAGAAAGTTGGACAATTAAGAATTAGGCTTTCTGGGCACCTGGGTGGCTCAGTGGGTTAAAGCCTCTGCCTTCGGCTCAGGTCATGATCTCAGGGTCCTGGGATCGAGCCCCGCATCGGGCTCTCTGCTTGGCAGGGAGCCTGCTTCCTCCTCTCTCTCTCTGCCTGCCTCTCTGCCTACTTGTGATCTCTGGCTGTCAAATAAGTAAAAAAAAAAAAAAAAATCTTAAAAAAAAAAAAGAATTAGGTTTCTGGGTGCCTGGGTGGCTCAGTGGGTTAAAGCCTCTGCCTTCGGCTCGGGTCATGATCTCAGGGTCCTGGGATGGAGCCCCACGTTGGGCTCTCTGCTCAGCAGGGAACCTGCTCCCCGCCTCCGCCCGACTCTGCCTGCCTCTATGCCTACTTGTGATCTCTCTCTCTCTGTTAAATTTAAAAAAATAAATAAATAAAGAATTAGGCATTCTTCCGTTTTAAAATATTCCAGCAGAGGTGAATTTGTAAAAGTAATGTATTTTTGTTAAGGTCAGGGGAGTTTGTTTTTTTTTTAATATGTAACTTTTTTTTTTTAACTTTATTTATTTATTTGAGAGAGAGAGAAAGTATGAGAGGAGAGAGGTCAGTGGGAGAAGCAGAATCCCTGCCAAGCAGGGAGCCCCATGTGGGACTCCATCCCGGGACTCCAGGATCATGATCTGAGCCCAAGGCAGTCGCTTAACCAACTGAGCCACCCAGGTGCCCCAGAGGAGTTGTTTTTGACCAAAATTATATTCTTTGATTGGACAGGACTAATTCTTTATTAAATCTACTGAGAAAGTTGACTAATTCTAAATGTCAACCATTTGCAGAGATGTTCATTCAGAATTGACAGAATAGAAGAACCTAAGCCTTTAGAATTATGCAGGGGGCAGTATAATCCTTAAAGAATAAAGGCTGTTCTATGCAGAATAATATCAATATAATAGTATTTCTTTTACCTTTCTCATTTTCATATAGGATAGAAATCAGATTTCCTTTACAGGGTATGTATTTAGTTTAACAAATCTTGCCAGCCCAGATGTCTTTCAAGTCAGAAGTATGGAGAAATTTGGTCGTGTTAAATACCTCTTATATATGGCTAATTTTTGTTTTAAACAAGGCCTGAATTGCTATATACTGTAAGCTCTGCGTATTCATTGCTCAAAGCTATAGTCCCTCCAGTCACTTGGCGTGTTGCCAGCACATTTTAGTTCTCTTACTTCATATTCTTTGGAGAGGCTGTTATGTAGCCTGATACTACTACCACCAATTTCTAGTTTGGCTACTTAAGCTGTTTGTGAGCTGACCTCACCATACTGCTTTGAGAACTATGATGAAAGTTACAACTGTGGAATGATCTGTCTGAATAGTTGCAAGTGTTTGTCTTTGCATCTTTCTAGTATGCAAGGAGGGAATAGACATATCCTCAAATATTACATGAATGTTTCTTTATCTTTTTTTTTTCCTGAATAAGAACCAGTTTATAATGGTTTATGGGGGTTTTCTTCCCTTTTACTTTGCACCCTAGAAAATAAGAGTGTTTTTTAAAAATAAGAATTACATTTGAAAGTGCATGTAAAGGACATTTAACCATGCTGGTATTTGAAAGGATCATAATTAGAATAAATATCAGACTTACTTTTATTAACAGTAGGTATGATCCTGACCCTGATGTCAGGATGATTATTCTGTAATTTTAATGTCCTTTTACTGGAGCATTACATAAACTTTTTTCCAAAAGGGACAAATTAAGCTTTTAATTTTTTTAATATGAGAGGAACTTGAGTAGATTAGCCTTTGAGAAGAATGTTTAGTGCCTTTTTAAAACTAGAACCTAACTAAAAATAACTTTGTACCATATTTAAACCAATTTAGGGGTATGCCACCATTCTGTGGGTATTTTTTACATTTAAGGAACTAAGAATGAACAATGGTATAAATCTACCAACTAGATAAGTGTCTAGCAATGCAGAAATTGCTGTTTGGGAGTAGTGTTGCTATTTCTACTTGTTGAAGTAATCTGATGGTTGATCTCCAATGGTTGAAAGATCCAGAAATGTAAAACCTAAGATAAATGTGGCACAGGTAGAAAGTAAAAACAGTAGATATATTCCTGATAGGTAACAGATTAACATCAGCAACAAAAATCTAAACGGTTGAGCAACTTTTCAACTATTTAGGATGTAGTAATCTGAAGTCTTCATGACAGCTTGTTTGAAATGCCCTTTGTTTAGAGTACTATGTTGCTTTTGTTGTGTTTTTTTTTTTTAAGATTTTATTTATTTATATGACAGAGCACAAATAGAGGCAGGCAGAGAGAGAGAGGAGGAAGCAGGCTCCCCGATGAGCAGAGGGCCTGATGCGGGGCTCGATCCCAGGACCCTGAGATCATGACCTGAGCCGAAGGCAGAGGCCCCAACCCACTGAGCCACCCAGGCGCCCCCTTTTGTTGTGATTTTAATTGTTAGTTTGGATGTTGACCTGTAATTTGAAGCCAAGTTGAAATATTTGCGCTTTCTGTGTTTCGTTATGTTAAATATTAATAGAAAGGGATATAGTCATGGTGCCTCAAGTTTTGCAACAATTTTACGATTTCGTGTAGCTGTAGAGTTAGTATTCCAGTCAATTTGGGGTAATTTTAAAGCTGACAAAATAGTTGTATTAGATTAGGAAATAAACCACAAATCTTGGTGCAGTAAATATTGTTGATGTTATAGTAAAAATTATTATGTATTGTTCTTACTGGAATCGAGTTTGGATATTTTATTTAGTGCTTGCTGTAAGAAAAAAGTGCACATTATTTTTGTTGTGAGAGCACACTGCAGATACAAATTTATCAGCTCCTTGTATACTCTCTTTAAAGGTAGTAATCTGTATTTTAAATATTTTATTCATTTATTTGTTAGAGAGAGAGAGAGAGCGCGAGCATAGGCAGAGGCAGAGGGAGAAGCAGGCTCCCTGCCGAGCAAGGAGCCCGATGTGGGACTCGATCGCAGGACGCTGGGATCATGACCTGAGCCGAAGGCAGCCGCTTAACCAACTGAGCCACCCAGGCGTCCCAGTAATCTGTATTTTAGAAAAAAATAAAGCAAAGATAACTAAAGAGTTCTAATTACCTTTGAATATTATTTTGTTTTTTTATATTTCATTTTAAAGGAGGAGGGGTTCTTGATGTTGAACTGCTTTTACTAATAGAATGTGACCCACCCTTTTTGTGTTTTTATACGGAGCCAATTAAAATCCTGACTTACATTGCTCAGAGTTCTAAAGGGAAAAAAAAAACAACTTTCCTGTTGTGCAGGGAAAAATGACCTCAGTCTTGTTGATGCTGAGTATGTATATGACCCCAGATGGGCACACTCTCCTCTTTCACAGATGTGGTACTCTAGGGAGAGGAGATTTTTGAGTAATATTCTTAATTTACTTAAGTTGTCAGTGATTTAAAAACTCAAGTGTTGATTATAATTGCTGTATGGCTATGTAGAATGACATCATTGTTTTTGTGCCAGGGGAAGTTAACAAACATTTGCGTAGGAATTACATAGCTATGTTTTTTTTTTCCAGAGGAGTATTTTTAATAATTCTTTCCCTTCTTCCCCTCCCATGTCCTCCAGAATCCAGACTGTCTCACTGAAACACAGGAAATTAGTTTCAAAAATTGTTGTGGTAATTAGGAGTTTATTGTAAAAAAGGAAAAGAAGTCTGTTATACTTACCTTGGGATGTACAAACATGCTAAAATAAAATTTTTATTTAATGTGTCCTTGTAGGGTTACTTATTTTAGGCTGGAACATGATTTAAAAATGTAAATGTAATTGATTCATTTGGTTACTTGGAGGACTTGGCTTTTGCATTTCCTGACATCAAAAGGCCTGACATTTTTTTTTTTTTTTAAACTGGCAAAGGATTAAACAAGACCTGCTTTTGTTGCATGAAAGTAGCAATTACTCAGCAACACAAGAGGATACTACAGTGTATTCCAATTGGTGATAAGGATTGATTTAGTAAACTGAGGGAAGGGTGAAAAGTACCATTACCTTGCTGTTCCTATGTAAATAAAAATTAAGGTAGCATTAACCTTGAACTATGTTACTTTGTCATTGGGGAATTGTTTGAAAAACTATCAGTTTTAAGCTGTATCAAGAATTTTCTGATTTTAGCTGCCACTTATCTCATAATGGCAAATTTAGGAACAACTTGGCTATCTAATCTTTTTGAGAGAGGACTGAAATGGTTGTGTCAAGGAACATAATCTGCTTACTGGAACATCCAAAAGGAGCTCAGAGAAAATATTGACCTAGAAGATGAAAGTCAGTCTGTGTATGTGAACACACACTTGATAGTAACTTCTTAGCATTCTTTCTTACTCCTTGTATCAGGAATTGCTGTGAGCTACAAATACCCTTTGCCCAGAAGGAATGATTAGGATTGCAGTTTGTTGCATGCACCATTAGTGCATGTGGGTTTGTGAAGAATGTATGCTCAATTTATTTTTAGCATTTAAGTTCGAATAGACATGTCTGAGGGAATGTTCGCTTATTGTATGGGCCAGGAACTCTCATTACTATCTCTTGTTTTGAGGAAGGTCAGCCACCTTGAAATGGACCAGATTATTTGGAGGATACTGTTCCCCTGGCTTTGAAGAGGACTTGAAATGTTCTCATATCAAAATTTGCACAGCAGCAAGAGCCCAGTATTAAAAATGTATCGTTAAATAAGAGCATGACTGCCCTAAACTGAGCCTTTTACATTGTTTGGCTCAGGGTAAAAAGATTTGAATCACAATATACATCTTGTATGTGTGTTTGATGGAGTCTTTTGCATTTGTGCCAAAATATGTTTATATTCCTCTGACTTTCTGCTTTTGTACCAGGAGTCTTCTGTTCTGTTTATGTCCTTCAGTACTCACTGGATAGTAATTTTTACTATCCAGTGGTTATATTTCATTCGGTGTTACATTTTAACCTTCTAGTAAAATAAAGATCACATCTTGGGAAAAGTTGTAGCAAATCTTGATGATTATATGTGGATATGTTTGGGGTTTGATGAGGCTAGAATAAAAGTGGTAAACATCAGAGGTGATTTTTTACCAGAATACTTAGAATACCAAATAGTGACCAAAAATAAACATCATGTTTAAAATAGATTAACATACTACTGCTTCCATTTTAGGAGTGATAGTTTGATTTAAAAATATGCAGTGATTTCTAGTTAGTACAAATTGAACCTAGCAGTGTGTGAGTTACTCATCTAGAAGAAGAGATATTTACATGGACCTGGGTTCCTGAAGAGACATTGGTCCTCTAATAATTCCAGTGAATTCTCAGTCCTCATTTAATTTGACCTATCAGTAGAATTTATTCCTGCTGGTCTTGCTTCCCTTTGTTGAGGCCTTTTCTTCCTTTGGCTTCTAGGATATTACCTCTTGGTTTTCCTTTTATTTTACTGGCCATTCCTTCTCATTCTCCTTTACTGTTTCTTTTTCTTTCCCATTTCCAATTTTTAAAAAAATATTTTATTTATTTATTTAGACACAGAGAGAGACAGCAAGAGTAGGAACAGAAGCAGGGAGAGTGGAAGAGGGAGAAGCATGCTTCCTGCTGAGTAGGGAGCCCCATGCTGGGCTTGATGCTGGGCCGGATCCCAGGACCCTGGGATTATGACCTGAGCTGAAGACAGACTTAACGACTGAGCCACCCAACCCCCCCCCCCCCCCCCCCCCGCCCCTTTCCAAATTTTAGATTGCACTTAGGCTCAGCTTTTTAAATTTCTTTTCTCTTGTCTATACTCAGTCTCTTAGTGATCTCATCCAGGCTTATCTCTTTAAGTGCCTTTTTATATGCTGGCAACCCCCAGATTTTTATCTTTAGCTTAGACCCCTTCCCTGAACTCCAAACTTGTATATCCACCTGCCTCCTTTATTCTCCATTTGATGGTCTAATAAGCATCTTAAAATTAACTTGACCGGGCGCCTGGGTGGCTCAGTGGGTTAAAGCCTCTGTCTTCAGCTCAGGTCATGATCCCAGGGTCCTGGGATCAAACCCCCCCCCCCCCCCCCCTAAATCAGGCTCTCTGCTCAGCAGGGAGCCTGCTTCCTCCTCTCTCTCTGCCTGCCTCTCTGCCTACTTGTGATCTCTGTCAAATAAATAAATAGATATCTTTTTAAAAAATTAAAAAAAAATTAACGACCAAAATAAAATTCTCACTGTTTACCAGTAAACCCAGTTCTTCCCTACAGTCTTCTTCATTTCAGTAGGTGGCTTTCCGTCCTTGCACATCTTACAGTAATCCTTGACTCCTCTCTTTCAGTCTGATGCTCAGTTCATTAGCAAAGACTATCTTTAATTTTGGTCCAGAACCTGACCATTTCTACTTACCACTACCCTGATCTCAGCTACCATCATATTGCAGAGCTTCCTATCTGGACTCCCTGCTTTCATCCTTACCATTTTATAGGTTTTCTCAACTGGGTGCCCAGAGTGATCCTTTCAAAACATGTTTGATCACTGTAGTCAGAACCTTCAGATGATTATTACTGAAAAAGAAGGGCTCTGCAGTTGCTGATCTCTCTATCTGGAGCTGCCTTCTTCAATATGTCTCCTGTACACCTTTCTCTTCCTTGAGGCCTTTATTAAAAAGTATTGAGGCCTTTTATAACCACCCTACTTAAAATTGTGCACTTACTTTGACCCCCAGTCTCTTGCCTCTTGTACTATCTGTTGTTGTCTATTTTTCTCTATAACATGCATAACCATCTGGCATACCATAGTACTAATTATCCATTTTTCTTAAGTAAACTTTATTGAAATATATAGTAAAATACACTCATTTTTAAGAATACAGTTAGATGAATTTTGACAACTGTAACCATCACTCCAGTTACAATAGAACATTTTTGTCAAAAATTATTTCTTCTCCCGAGTCATTTTTCCCCTCCCCCAAGTTCTGCTCTAGCCAGTTGATAATCTGATTTATATCACTGTAGGTTAATTTTGCATATTTTAGAACTTCATATGGATTGTATGTGTGTGTGTGTGTATAATCATTATAGAATGTACTCCTTTGCATGGTTTCTTTCATTAAGCACAATGCTTCTGAGATTTATCAGTGTTGTGTGTATCAGGCTTCCAATGTTGAGCTGCAGTTTCACTTCTTTACTCTTGCCTCTGCCCTCTTTGTGCTTGCCAGCTTTATCTTCCAGGTTGGCTGTAGGAGTTCCAAATACCACATTCAGATGTGACAACATCTGGAGGTAGAAAGTACCATGTTTTCTATGTCACATTTGTAGGAGCAAAGAAATCTTTCCCAGAAATCTTCAAAAGGGCCACCTCTCACATTTCATGACAAGAACTGAACACGTGCTTGGGCTTAAATTTTGGGGGATGGGACTGCTATGATTGGTTAAGTCCAATCAAGATTCACCCCAGGATTCACTTCCCTGAGTCACTTGGGGCAGTTGAGGGTCTTTGAACAAAATTTGGGTTCTATCAACAAAGAAGAATGGATATTTGGTAGCCAACCAGTAGTGTCTACTAAAATCATCAGCAAGTGTCTTTACAGTGACCAACAGTTGAGGGCTAGTTACATGAAAACTGTTGGTAACATATGTAGGATGAATTAGGGAGAGTTTAATCAGGGAATACAGAAGGAAGCTATTGATATAATTCAGGAGTGTAATGATAAGGGCTTAAGGTGGCAGAAGTGGATGGAGAGGAAAAGAATCAGTATGAAAGAAAATGATGAGTCAGTGATATATTGGGAATATAGAAGGTACAAGGAAGATATTTGCAGGTTTGAGACATAGGTGAGTGGACAAGTGGTGGTGATAGCCGAAGTTGAAATGGGGAAACTGCTTTTAGGGAATGTTGGTGTATGGGTAGGTAAAAGGAGTTTAATTTGGGACATGCTGAGCTTGAGATGTGGAACATACAATTAGAAATGACAGATGATGCAGAGATAGTGTAGGTGATGGGAGTGATTTTATTTTGCGGGCCATTAGCCAAGTTAAAGCCTTGAAAAGAAATGAGTTCTTGGGGACGCCTGGGTGGCTCAGTTGGTTAAGTGGCTGCCTTTGGCTCAGGTCATGGTCCCAGCATCCTGGGATCGAGTCCTGCATCGGGCTCCTTGCTCGGCAGGGAGCCTGCTTCTCCCTCTGCCTCTGCCTGCCTCTCTGTCTGCCTGTGCTTGCTCTCGCTCACTCTCTCTCTCTCTGACAAATAAATAAATAAAACCTTAAAAAAAAAAAAAAAGAAATGAGTTCTTGGAGGGCCTTTGGGTAGAGATTGCTTAGTAGGTAGCCTTTCATAATACTTAAATACTGGTCCTGGAAGAAAAAAGGAAGGGGGTGGGTGTATTTAGGAATATAGTAGTTGATGAGGGGAACACAGTATAGTACTAGATGTAGCAGCGTCTCAAGAGTTAGATTTGAGTGTACTGTGTTCTGCAGATTTCTTTTGCCTATGGTATGGCAAGGTCTGGGTGCTCTGTTTCTGGATTATAATCTGAAACTGTTATTTTATTGCTCAAATAGTTCCACTTTGACATTGGTTCTTTTAGGTTGTCTCCAACTTGTCCCCAACCTTTTATTATTTGTTTGTTTCTTTTTTTTTTTTTAAGATTTTATTTATTTATTTGACAGAGAGAGATCACAAATAGGCAGAGAGGCAGGCAGAGAGGAAGGGAAGCAGGCTCCCTGCTGAGCAGAGAGCCCGACTCGGGCCTCTATCTCAGGAGCCCCTGGGATCATGACTGAGCTGAAGGCAGAGGCCTTAACCCACTGAGCCACCCAGGTGCCCCTGTTTGTTTCTTTTAGAGGGAGAGCGTGAGGGAGCATGTGCACACACAAACTCTTGGTGGAGGGAAGGGGAGAGGGAGAGAATCTTAGCAAGCTCCACACCTGATGGGATCTCATGACCCATGAAATCATGACCTGAGCTGAAATCAAGGGTCAGATGCTTAACCGACTGAGATACGCAGGGATTTAAGGATAAATAATATTGTGTATATATACCACGTTTTCTTTATCCATCCATTAATGGACACAGGTTGCTTCCATGTCCTGGCTAATGTAAATAGTGCTACAGTGAGCATGGAGTGGATATATTTTCAAATTGGTGTTTTCATTTTCTTTGGACAAATACCCAGAACTAGAATTGTTGGGTCATATGGTAGTTCCGTTTTTACTTTTTGAGGAAACTCCATAATATTTTTTATAGTGTTTACAGTAATTTATATTTCCATCTGCAGTGCCCAAGGCTTCCCTTTTATCCTTGTCCTTGCCAACACTTGCTATTTTGTGTGTTTTGGTAATAGCCATTCTCATAGATTTGTGGTGATATCTCATTGTGGTTTGATTTACATTTCCCTAATGATTAGTGATGTTGAGTACCTTTTCATGTACATGTTGGCCATCTCTCTGTCTTTGGAAAAATGTATATCTAGATCCTCTGCCCATTGTTAAATGAGGGTTGTTTTCTTTTTTGTTATGTTGTGAGAGTTCTTTTTTATCTATTTTGGGTATTAACACCCTATCATATATTTGATTTGCAAGTATTTTCTCCCACTTGACAAGTTGCCTTTTCATTTATTTTCTTGGCTGCATAGAAGCTTTTTGGTTTGATGTAGTCCCCCTTACGTATTTTTGCATCTGTTGCCCAAGTTTTCTTCTGGGAGTTTTATGGTTCAGATCTTAAGTTCAAGTCTTTAATCCATTTTGAATTGATTTTTGTGCATACTGTAAGATAGTGTTACAGTTTAATTCTTTTCATATGGCTATCAAGTTTTCCCAGTACCATTTATTGAAAAGACTGTCATTTCCTCATTGTATATTCTTGGTTCCCTTGTTGTAAATTAATTGAGTGTGTATATGTAGGTTTATTTCTGAGGTTTCTATTTTGTTTTGTTGATCTGTGTCTGCTTTTAGGCTAGTACTGTATTTGATTGCCATAGGTTTGTAATATAGTTTAAAATTAGGAAGCATGACACCTCCCCCTTTGTTAGATTGCTTTGGATATTTGGGGTCTTTGATGGTTGTGTACAACTTTTAGGATTGTTTGTTGCAGTTCTGTGAAAAATGCCATCAGAATTTTGATGGGGAATGCATTAAATCTGTAGATTGCTTTGGGTAGCGTGGACATTTTAATATTTGCTCTTCTGGTTCATGAGCATGGACTATATTTCCATTTGTATTGTCTTCAGCTTCTTTGATCAGTGTTTTATAGTTTTCAGAGTACAGGTTTTTCATCTCCTTGGTTAAGTTTATTCCTAGGTGTTTTATTATTTTTGGTGCGATTATTAATGGGATTGCGTCTTTTTTTTTTTTTTTTAAAGATTTTATTTATTTATTTGACAGAGGGAGAGAGATCACAAGTAGGCAGAGAGGCAGGTGGGGGGTGGGGGGAGCAGGCTCCCTGCTGAGCAGAGAGCCCGATGCGGGGCTCGATCCCAGGACCCTGGGACCATGACCTGAGCCGAAGGCAGAGGCTTTAAACTACTGAGCCACCCAGGCGCCCTGTTTTTTCTTTTTTTATGTTGGTTTTGTGACCTGCAGCCTTACAGAAGTCATTTGTTCTAATAGTTGTTTGGTAGAGTCTTTAGGGTTTTCTGTTTATAGTATTACGTCATTTACAGATAGTGAAAGTTTTACTTTTTCCTTACCAATTTGGATGCCTTTTATTTCTTTCTCTTGTCTGATTGCTATGGCTAGAACTTCCAGTACTCTGTTAAATAAAAGTGGTTAGAGTGGACATTCTTGTCTTGTTCCTGATCTTAGGGGAAATCTTTCCATTTTTCACCATTGAGTATGATGTTAGCTGTGGGTTTTTGATATGTTGCCTTTATTTTGTTGAGGTATGTTCCCTCTAAGTCTGCTTTGTTTCAGGGTTTACATCATGAATGTGTGTGGGGGGGGGATGGGTTTTAAGATTTTAATTTATTTGAGAGAGCGAGAGAGAGAACAAGCAGGGGGAGTGGGAGAGGAAGAAGCAGGCCTCCCACTGAGTAGGGAGCCCGATGTGGGGCTCAGTCTCAGGATCCCTGGGATCATGACTGGAGCCAAAGGCAGATGCTTAATGACTGAGCCACCCAGGTGCCCTGTGACTGTGTTTTATCCTTCATCAGATGCTTTTTCTGCATATATTGAATGATCGTGTGGTTCTTATCCTTTCTTTTATTGATAATGTGATGTATCACAGTGATTTGCAAATATTTAACCACCTTGCATCCTGGGAATAAATCTGACTTGATCGTGGTGACTGATTTTTAAAAAATTACTGTTGGATTCGATTTGCTAATATTTTATTGAGGATTTTTGCATTGATGTTCATGAGAGATGGTGGCCTATAATTCCCTTTTTTTGGTAGTTTCTTTATCTAGTTTTGGTATGGGGGTAATTCTGGCCCCAGAATGAATTTGGAAGTTTCCCTTCTTTTTCTATTTTTTGGAATAGATTCTTCTTTAAATGTTGGGAAGAATTCACCTATGAAGTTGTCTGGTCATGGACTTTTGTTTGTTGGGATTTTTAAAATTTTTTATTCAATTTCATTGCTGGTAATTGGTCTGTTCAAATTTTCTGTTTCTTCCTGATACAGTTTTGGGAGGTTATATATTTCTAGGAGTTTATCCTTTTCTTCTAGGTTGTCCAATTTGTTGGCTTATAATTTTTCATATCATTCTCTTGTAATCCTTTGTCTTTTTATAGAGTCAGTTGTTATTTCTCCTCTTTCATTTCTGATTTTGAGTCTTTTCTCTCTCTTTTATTTATTTATTTACTTTTTTTTTTAAATGAGTCTGGCTAAAGGTTTTTTTTTTTT